>JAAAKE020119685.1:0-15588 GCA_010014785.2 Anisolabis maritima | reverse complement strand
CTAATTTCCTAACTTACTCAATGTCATATTGCACTTCGGTGAGTGGTCTTCAGAGAGCGCGCACATCACCTTCTCGTATTATTTTCTCAGCTTTTTCAAATAATTATTTTTTCCATTAATATCTTCTTAATTGGCAATTTTAGAATAAAGTTATGTTTCAAGTGAAAATCAAGTGATTAAATATTTATTTATTATTAATTATTATTTATTATTGAAATCTTAATAAGGGATTTAGATCTAAATGTGTTTTAAATTATATGTGACATCTTACCATTCATTCCCTAAATTAGTATATACTAAATTTAATTTTTTTTTTTTATAGTCGACAGTTTCATCCTATTTACAAAAATATATATATTTACTTTACAATTTTAATCAAACTGCAATTTTAATTTTAAAAAAATAAGGTCACTGTTATATGAGAAAGAGGAATTTTTAAACAAGTGAGGAATCAATTATATAAAAAAATGGGTAACGCAGGCAGCGGGACTCGGGACAGGCATAAAGGATCAGAACCAGCACCTCCATCGCCAAGTAAAGACGGACAGGCATTCACTTTTGATAAAAAACCCAACAACCGAGTCATTTGCCCTTCTTCTCAAGAAGAGGACGAGCCTTTCTTAAAAGACACTCAGGTAATTCATTCCACTTTTCTCTTTCCTCCTTTTCAAACATTTTTAGTTAATTGATTAATTTAATTTAAAAAAATAAAAAACCTTTGATATTTATTATATCAACACTATTAAAAGACACAGTGTTATTTATTCCTTATTTATTCTATCCAGGCGCCCGCTTTGTTTCTCTTTTGCTTTTTTATAAGTAATTATTATTCGAAAGAAAATTACTTAAACCTTTATATATTATTAAGTTTCATTATTTTTATTTCTTTGAAAACGTTTGACTAAACCTTACAAAACGTCTGTCTAATCTCAAACAAGAAAATACTGAAAAGCTTTCAATTTTTTTTCATTCATTTATGTTGAAAGTGAAGAAAATTAAAGAATCACCGCTACTCTTTTTTTTTTATTCTCTTCTATGAAAAAAATATTATCTTCAATTCTTTTATTTCTTCAACTTCACATTAGCTCTTCCAGCTACATTGTCCTACAAAAATACGATTCAAAGTTCACATTTGTATTCTGTCTCATATTTCAGAAATAAATTTAATATTTCTATATAAATTATATATCATTTTAAAGCTTGTAAATTAAACTTTTCAATGATAAAAAAATCATTACTATATAACCAAAATAGAGAATAAATGGCATAAAAAGATTAAAAATGATCAAATGATTGGAAAGATTTTTTTTAAAATATACGATAAATTACATCAAAATTAAACATTATCTTGTATTCAAAAAAGAATTTCTGCCTCGAAATTTTTTTCAAACTGAATACAGAATATTATGAGATTCATAATCTTCTAGAATATTTTTAAGTATTTGCCCTCAAACTATCATTGTACCCCGCATAAATGTTAAAAAATGATGAGTTTTTGCCTCAAAGACACCACCAGGCCATTCTATGAAAATTCCTCTAATATAACTCACTTTCTCTAATAAACAGAATTCCCTTTTCCCCAGTTTCTATCAATCAAACCCTTAAAAAGCCCGTTCACAATATTGTTTCTATTTTATTTGGAAAATCGACTCGCGTGCGCAGTCACAATAGCTACCTTTGTTTACCTCTCTGGTTTTAAATCCACGACCGCTCACAAGTGTCAGTACGCCAGTTGCTACCATTCAATGAACAACATGACTCCAGTCATTCAGCCCATGGACCAGTAGGTCATCAGTAATTTTAATAAATTCTACGCTAAAGCTCTATTCCAGCGGTACTTTGAAGTGATCTCTGACATAGAATTAACCCTGAGTTTTGGAAAGATCATTTTATGTCCAAGGAAGTTTTCTGCAAAATAATGACTTCTTGGAGGAATTTGTGGCCAAGGAAGCAGTGACTGAAAGGGACTTTGAGGTTGTGTCTATAGTGGAGGATATTGTCTCTCTGAGCAGGTACATGGGTCTGGATGTGAATGATAGTGATGTAGAGGTGTCCTGGAAGAGCTGACCACTTAGGAGCTGCACGAACTTGAGAAGGAGGAGCACAAGACCAAGATGACTACACTCTCTTCAGGCTCGGAGAAGGAGGAAATAATGGAAGCCCCTACTTCATTAATCAAGGAAATCTTTGCCAAATGGATGGATATCAAAAACTTTGCAAAGAAGTACCAGCCCAAACTATGAAATGACCAGACACTGTGACATTTCCCAAACATCTTAGGAGAAGGCAGAGACAAAGTTCTTTGGACATATTTTTAGTAAACGTCAAACCTGGTGATCCTCAAACCGGACCAAGTAGGGACAGAAGAAAAGAGAAAATTAAATTTGGTAAATTTTTATTTAAGTATGTATTTCATCTAAGTGTTTTTGTATTTATGTATTTTAGTATTAAGCAGTGTTGTATTTATTTTATACAACTCAATCAAGTATAATATTCCAATAACAATTGGATTTTTTTTTCAAGGGAACGGATTAAACATTTTCTCTTAATTTATTATAGGAAAAATTCATTTGGTATACGTCCGGTTTGGTCTAAGTCCAAGGATCTGGAACGGATTATTAAGAACGTATACCGTACCACTGTATATATTTTCTATAAGAAAACAGATGACTCACACCGAATTATAAAATGACTCACAATTGAATGAAACTTTAATAAAAACATTTTTCTTTTTAATTTTTTATTTAAATTAATTGGTGACAGGAGCAGAGTGTATTTTTGAAATCACTGATTCTAAAACTTTATTAAGATTATTCCCTACACTCATGGCTTGAAACTAATGTACTCCATATTTCTTTATAAATAATAAATAACTATTTTATATTTTCACTTTCTTTGTGTTCTTTTTATTTATTTTTCCTTTTCTGCTCGCATACCTCCTCAAAGTCATATATGTCCCGCAAGTCCGTTTAGTACCGTGAGATAATAACTATTTTAAATGTTTAAAAAAAATTTTTTTTTTTTTAATTTTATACGCTTTCCTGGGGTAGATGCCATTTAGAGTTTATAATTTTACCTATATTAACAACAAAGAATTATTGATGGCTACCGGCAGTGGTTCAACACTTATTAAATAATTATATTAATGTTTTTCTTTTATTTACAAGACAGATTCGTCCGTGCTTTGAGTATGGGTTCCACCTGTGGAGAGGGGTTGGAGATAGACGAAATCGTCTGAGGACCACCTGTGTATGTGAGCGATTTGTGTGTGTGTATGGAGAGGGGCTTCTAAGTAGGCTCTTCCCTTGACGCGATTCAAAGGGGTGCTGTGAGACTGATCGGAGACGAGTCTCTTACTGCCTCCTTGCAGCCACTCGACCAGAAGAAATGTCTGTGCATTTTCAATATTTTACAGATATTAACATGGTCGATGTTCTGCCGAATTAAAATCCATCATTCCTCCAAAAGTGACGTTTATCCGCAATACAACGGAATCATCGTTCCAACACACCCATGTAGTTAAACTCGCGACTAGTAGAACTAGTCAATTCCAGTCTTTCTTTATCACCATGACTTTCCGTGACTGGAAAACCTCCCACTTCTATCTTTTCTAAAACTTACAATTTCTAATCTTTCAAATCCAACCTTAACAAGCACCTTTTAAAGTCCTCACCCTTTCTTACTTCTGTTCTTCCTGCTTGCATGTGACCATTGGTCATTATAGGTCCGTTGGACCTTATGACTTCCATATTCAAAAAAAAAAATTATTTTTTTACAGGTTGAAATTCCAACTAGCAGACCAAAACCTGCTGTAATAGAAGCTTCAAAAACAAATGAAAAAGTCATACCTACCGTATTTAAATGGGAAGGAGGAGGAAAACAAGTATATATCAGCGGCACATTTTCAGACTGGAAAACAATTCCCATGGTTAAAAGGTTTTTTTTAATTTACTTTAAATAAATTTTATTTACTCAGACATTCACCATTATCTAGCAGTGTTGCAGACGAACTAATCAAAAGTATGGAATTAAACTTGGTCTGGTCACGCAACCAACATCTACCTCTATGCTATGTTCTTAGTTAAATCCTGCAAAATATGAATCGACAAGCACAACAAAACTCCCGGGTCAGTTTTGATCAATGTATTTCCCGTAAAATTGCATTGAAAAGAAATAGATCTGATAAGTCGAACGGTTAACTTTATCGACAATTTGCTATCAAATAATAGTATAGGAGAGGTCCTTAACAAAAACAAAAGATATTTTTTTTGGCTAATTTGATTAATAATAATTAATTTAAATTAATGTATTTAAATCTCACATTTATTATTCGATTAAAATTAAATTTTAATTAATTATATTCTTTACTTGTATTTATTGATTTAAATGGTTATCAGCAATGCTTCAAGTGCAACTTAAAATTATTTTATTTTAAATTTATGTCAATGGAGTTTGGCAACACGATTCTCTAGTACTATTATAAATAAAATTTTTTGTGTTTTCATATCGAATTGTTGATAATGGAATGGGCTCTAAAAACAATTTAATAACAGTAAAAAAAAAATATATTTATATATATATATAAAACAAAATGGTACCTAAGAAAATTTTGCATCCCCCCCCCAAAATGGTCCGATGTTTATCAAAAATCATTCAGTTCTTGACATTTATGTCTATTTATGTTTGCAAAATTTCAACACAATCGAATAATTAATTTTTGATTTATCGTGGACGAAAGAAATTATCGCAGACATATACCCACACACAGATATCATTCCAAAAAGTTTAAAATGGACTCACACACATTTTGGTACAATAACATTAGTTAAATTTCAATTTTTTTGCGATTTCATTAACTTTACCTATTTAATCTTGGCTTGGCCGGTAAAATTAAAAATTTAACGAAACAATTAAGTGGTTTGGTCTGCTGAAAACTCATTGGAATTAAAATTGAATTTTGCAAAGGAGCACACCATAACACACAGATTGGTAAAGTATATTCCAAGACGTCTTCACTTATTTAAAAGGACACCACTAAAATTTTTAATAAAAATAAATTTTTCTTTCGAATATTTTAAGTTAAGGCTAAAAATTTTATTTATCTTATAATTAAATTTTAATATTAATGAAGTTATAATTTATTTATTTACTCAAATTTTTATCTTCTATATTATGAAGCCGTAAAAATCTTAAGTGCGTCGTGAACTTCAAAAGTTTGGGATCAACAATTGCCTCTGCCATAACAATCATCTCTTAGGATACTACTATAACCCATGACTGTATTTTTTTCTCCCTACTCCAACATGACCTTGTTTTATCTTGGTGTATCATTTTTGGCGTTGTTTTGCCACCGTTGATAACACCGTTAGGGATTCCAGACGTCCCGCACAAGAGTGATTTGTCTCGCGTCCCGCAAAAACATTTAAATGTCCCGCAGGTATTAAATTAAAAGATTTTAATTGTAAAATAATAAAATAAAATCATAAAATGTGGAATGTATTTCTTTCTTAAAATATATGCATTTCGGACATCGGAGGGTGAGTTGCACGTTAATGCTCGCGGAACGCGTTAGATGTCACTATCTGGCAGGGAATACCCTCGAATCGCCGGGGGTTAAATATCATGCGGCTTAGCGTCATGTTAAACGTCATGGGGCATAACGTCATGTGTGAATATCGGTGATTAACAAAGTTCAGTTCACTCGCTGTAGGAATTATTACTTACATAAGGTAAATTTCATTTAATTTTTGTTTGAATTTGTCTTATTAAATTAAAAATTAAAAGGAACGGATCGTACTAAAATATCAATTTATTCTAGAATTAAAATTATTTTTACATCTATATTCAGTTCAGCGTCCAGCTGCTCTAGGAATTAAAAATGACATGTCAAAATCGTTAATTTTGTGAAAATTTTTTTTGATAAAAATTGCCGCAATTTTTTTTTTTGTCCCGCGAGATCAGATTTGAAATCTAGCAATCCTATAAGCAGTAGACCCAAACAAATCCTTTTTAATTTAGTCATTCTAGCAGAGAGGCTGTAGTTGCCACCAAGTTTCTTTTCGTTTTTTTAAGTAGTTACTCTCTAACACGCAAGAGGTCTAAGGCAGCAACCTAATATTATATATTCCATATTATTTTTCATTTAAAACTTTGTTTTAGCCATGGCGATTTTGTAACAATTATTGATTTACCTGAAGGAGAACATCAGTACAAATTTTATGTCGATGGAGTTTGGCGACACGATCCTGTAGTGGTAATTATCATAAATAAAACTCTTTGTGTTTTCATATCATTAATCTTTCTAACTTTCCAGCGAATTGTTGATAATGGAATGGGCTCTAAAAACAATTTAGTAACAGTAAAGAAGTCTGATTTTGAAGTATTTCAAGCGCTTGCAATGGATAGTGAAAGTATGGGACAAAATCAACAACGTAAATATTTGAATAAATTCACTGTGGATTTAAATGAGGAAAGAATTAACAAGGAGTAAAATGGAAAATTAATTTACATTAAAACTCCGTTTTTCCAATCTTTTCAGGGGATTGATGGAAAAAAGTATAAATAACCATAGCCATTTTTAAAGAATGGGGGTGCAATATTTGTAACTTTTAATTCAGTTTCTCTTAAGAAATACTTAATAATAATATTACTTTCCCATATAATATATAATAGTAAGGGGAAAGTATTATGATCATAAAAAATTTGACCCCCTCCCCAATTTTTTAATATACTTTATGTTTTAAGGACCCCAAAAATGCAAAAAAAAATCTTTATATGTAGCTTATATTTTGGCTTATATCTCTGGAACTATTTATCGGAAAATGCTGAAACTTAACAAATTTATAGCGCTAGTAGTGGCAAAGAAGTTATTAAGATTTGAAGAAAATCGATCTGCAGGAGGCGGAAACAAAAGCTCCTTAAAATTTATCGATTTTCTCAGCATTCGCTGGGCCAAATCTTTTGAAACTCGGTGATAATAGTTAAGACATATGTCTTCAGCACTGGAATTTTCATAATATGTGGCGAGTGGGAGCAGATTTATTCCAAAACAATGGGTATAAGATTATAAACATACGTCTTCATGGAGATAACACTTGGGAATTTTATTTAATCCCTTTGACTTTTTTTTTAAATTAAATTTTTTTAAACTTTTTTTCGGCAACTGAAGCCATTTAGATTACTTCCTTATTTATTTATATTAATTGGTAGCCAATATATTTTTCATGAAATTTAATGAAATTTTTAATGAAAAGATATTTATATAAACAACATAGCCTAAAAAATTACTTGCATACCCGATAAGTTTGTAGAGCGGCCATCTTATATTTCCAGAGGATGTGTATGGCTAAAAAAGGTGGGGAAAATGTTGCAACTTCGTTGCCTATTTTATATTATATAATTATATAGGCTATAATTTTTTAACTTTGCCGATCAACCGAAGGTTAGGTAGGTAAAGTTAAAAAAATTGAAATTTAATTTTGCTACCAAAATGTGTTTTGAATTTCCTTGAGGCCATTTAAGTAGTTTTTTTTGGAATGATGTCTGTCTGCGTGGGTTTTGTGTGTAGGTCTGTGTGGATGTCTGAGGTAATTTCTTTCATCCACAATAACTAATTCGATTGTGCTGAAATTTTGCACACATAAAACCCAAATGCCAAGAAATAAAGAGAAGTAAATATCGAACCATTAGGGCGAGGGGGCTAATATTTTTTTCTTAGACTACATAGTTTTTTATATATTCTAAAAGTATTCTCTCGCGTAAAATGATATACAACATTTCTATCTAAATTTGTAAAAACTTTGTTAAAAAAATTATTTTAAGTGGCCTTGAGCATTTGCTGATAACCATTCAGAGAAAATCAAATCAATAAAGAAAGGCAATTAAAATTTAATCAAATAATGAATGTGTGATTTAAATATATTAATTAAAAATAATAATTAAATTATAGATAAAAACATCTTTTGACCTAATTAAGGATCTTTACTCTATTATTATTTGTTAGCTATAGTTTTTTTTTTACATTTCGACTTTGCATTGGTTACACCTTACCTTTTCTAAGAAAAGCGTGACTTCTATTGATTGATAAAACTCGATGTTTGTCTATCTATTTATATAAAACTGTTAATTCGTGAATCAATACACTAATTTTTATTATCTTTTTTCAACGGAAAAAAATTTTCCTTACTCCTTTCCATGCTCTTATAATTTAACCTCTTTTTAATAAAGTAGCAAATTCTTACCTACTAAGAAGAAAATTATATTCTAGCCAGATAATTGTTTCGAAATTTTGCATTTTTCTCCATGGTTGTCTCTTTCCATCTTAACATTATTCATTATTTACATATTTAATCATTTCTCTTTATGAATTCAAAGGAGAATATTCTCAAGAAATTCCAGCTAATAAACCTTGGGAAAAAGTATCGGGCCCTCCAATCTTGCCACCTCATCTCCTCCAAGTCATTTTAAACAAAGATACGCCCGTATCGGTAAATATTTCTCTTTTTTTTTTTAATTCCTTTTTAAAAGCTTTTTTTTTTAATTGTCTATCTATTTTTTCTTTTTTAGTGTGAGCCAACTTTATTACCCGAGCCCAATCATGTAATGTTGAATCATCTATATGCCCTTTCTATTAAAGATGGTGTAATGGTTTTAAGCGCAACACATCGCTATCGAAAGAAATATGTTACAACGTTACTTTATAAGCCCATTTAATTAAAGCATTTTAAAAATTGAAGTTAAATAATATAGATAAATTCTTAATATTTAATTAATATATTTTTTCTTAATTTTTAAATATCAATATAAAGAAATAATATTGCAAGTGATTGGATATTTTAAGACATTAAATAAAGATAATTTTGTTCATGGATTAATTTACGGTTTTTTAAATTAATAGTATTTAATTTAATAACTAAAAACTAAAAAAATCGCTATTGTTAGCTATTATCAGATTATTAAAAAAAAAACTTGACCAAATAAGATTTTTCAGCATTTATTTTGCGCCAAGTCTAAAAGACTTATAAAATTTATCTTATAATATTCTATAATGTACAGTATGTTTCATTAAAATATATTTAAATTAATTTCCAAAATTTGCCCTGTCTATTGATCCAAAGGTGAAGGAACAAATAGCACTGTAAGTAAAGAAACAAATAGCACTATATAAGATAACAAGCATTGACTGGCATATATATCCAAGCATTCTTTGTATTATATATCAAATAGACAAAAAACTGACAACTGCAATTTTGACTTAATGGTTTGTCATTTGAGTTCATACTCTCTAAATGGACTGATGAGGACATTATTAAATAAAGCCTAAACGTTTCAAATTTGAGAGTTTTAATATCGTAGAGGCTTCTTTCCTGGCTACCTGCTCCTTCCTCCATTGTTAATGGTACATTTAATTTGCCAAGCATTCAGGAGCGAGGCAGAACTTTCGTTTGGGGAGGGGGGGGCTTGCCAAATGAGTTTGGAAGACCAAATAAAATTTTTTTCTTATATGATCTTTAGAATTGGTTTTTCTTTTTTTTGTGGTGGTTATTATAAATTCAATTTAAACTTATTATTTTTGTAATTTTTATCATTATTGTATTAAAAATTTGAATTGAATTTTCCAATTTTTTTCGGCTTTGTAGGGGAATACGTACTGATTCTTTTAATATATAAAGAGCGCCTATGGTATAAAATCGTACCTGACTGCTTAACTTAGAATTATGTTTGTCGGGATTAATATTCATTTATTCTATGACAAATACGCACATTGAGACGGGATTTTAAGAAATTCTCATTTTAAGGGATAACCATACTTTATTTGAAAATGGTATTTTCAGATAAAGTGTAAGCAACACTGGTCATATAACTGGTTCCTGCACTTATATTAAGAAAATGTATTATATCATGATTTACTCTACTTTCTATGTCACCATCACATATTCGAATTAATCTTACGAAGTTGTTTTGATGCAGTAATGGATGTAACTTTTGGAACTTAGAAAACCATGGTCGATCATGGTTAATAAAAAGTACCAAATGTTAACTTGATTAAAAGATTTAGAGAATCAAGGTCGACCATGGATAACAAAAAGTGCTCAAATGGGGGAAGAAGGTGACCGTTGCTGTAATTTCTATAAGTACAGTTAATTAGGGATGTCAATTTTAGCAAATTAACTGGTTATTCCTCCAGTTTAACCGCTCGGTTATAACCTGTTATTGAACCGTTTTTTTTTTCGGCCTGAGTCTCAGAACAGAGGTCTCACCTCTTGTGCTAGGGGTCAGAGGTTCGCTTCCCGTACTGAGAGAAAATTTATTTAATTATTTTGACCACCAATTAATTTAAATGATATATTAGCGGCGTCTAAAAGTCGTCAAATTCCGAAAAAGGCTTTAAAAAATAATGGTTTCCCACTTAGCAAATAAAACAAAACGCTGTCCCACTTAGCAAATAAAACAAAAAAATTCAAACTTAAAAAAGTATCAAAATTGTTATTAATATTTAAAAATATTTACAATTTATTCAAACAAATTAAAAAAGTTAAAAATATTTATAAAAATTCACACCAAGGATTGCAACATAATATCGATAAAACATCGTTAAGGAAAAAAATAATTTAAAACTACTACTATGAACAAAAAAAAAAAAAAAAATGAAATGACTGAAATGCTCGACGACTTATGCTACGCGAGCACGAGTGAATCACCTGGCGCATGTGCTTTTGTTACTTAACATAGTTTTTCCACTCAATTAGAAGGATATGCATTTTTTTATCAGAATCTATTTAACAGCCTTTCAAACTGGCTGATAAAACTCCTTATCTGGATTATAATTTTTTACTAAAATTGATAGACTATGAACACCTATTATTCAATATGAAGAAGTAGTTAATCTACTTCAAATTAGTGGTGTTGCTGTAAAAAAAATTTTAAACCATTTAGAATAACTAGATCCAGATATTGTATCATTAGTATTTTTTTAATGATGAAGTTCAAATACACATTAAGATCGTAAATATAATCATGAGTGCACGTCTTTTTAGATAGTGATGCAGAAAATCGAGTAAAAAGATACAACCTTAGTAGTGTAGATCTAAATTTCTTAAAAGAAAAACACTTTTATGATGTTATTTAGTCTGAATAAAGAATAATTATTTGAAGATTTTCAATAAATACACATTTCATAAAAGGCTGAATATGAAAAAACAAAGATATTATCTACTTCCAAAGTGGTTTGGAAAGATTGAAAAGTAAAGTTAGTGTCCTTTTTCGAAAGTAACGAAAGTATCCGACTTGTTATCTTCATCCTTAGATTTATAACCATTTATTGTAATCTTAAACATTTCTTTGAATTAAAAACTTATAAAATCTGCGTAGTATCCGTAGTTAAAAATCAAAACATTGAATTTGAAAGTGCTCAGAACAGAACGCTGCCAATAAAGAGATTAATGCTATGTGTTTTGAGGATGTCTTTCAGGATCGAATAGGGGGAGGCGAGTATTATGGGAACAAAAATTTTTTAAATTACATTTCAAAAAAATTATCTCATTTAAAACATATGTTATTGTAAGTCAATATAATATTATTGATATAATCATAATTCATAAAAATTTTAGCTTAGAGAACTTTATTTATTCTGAATTTTTTATATTTGGGCCATTCCACAAAAAACGACCACAAAATTCCCTCTATTTTTTGATATCGATAAAATTAGCCAAATATAGAGATCTTAAAAAGAATGAAAAAATTGAATGCACCTTGAATTGTTTCAGTAGATCTATATGTCTACTATTATTAAGAGCTAATCTTGTATATATCTATATATGTACATTTTTTCTCGAAAACGGCTTTAACGATTTTGTTGAAATTTGGTGTATTTACTTTATTAATTCGGGTGTCAGGAATTGATTGAACTAGATCACATCTTTAGGAAAATTCATTCAACCGCTGTACCGATTAGTATGAAATTTTCAGCATCTAACGATTTTGATGAAATTTTGTATATTGATGTTGATATATCGATTTCACTAGGTCTTATCTTTGGAAATTTATATTTAGTATGTATCTGTTTGGTGGATGGAATGACTCAATCGTTAGGTCTGCAAAAATCCTACTGTTGAAAGGTATATTGTTGGTTCTTTTTGCCAAATTAAATTAAATAAATCCGAGCGAAGTTCCATCTCCAGGTATTATTCATAATATAACCACCGTTTACACAGTGCAAATGCACAAGAGTAGAGTGGGTCCCAAATAATTTGGGAGAATAATGATTATTACATTCAAAAATAATTGATCTATGAATTTTAATCAAAATCATTAGAGCGAATTTTGAGAAAATGTAAAAAAAAAACTAAAAAAAAATTAATCTGTAAAGTTCTAGTACTCTTTGGTTATACAAAACCTTCGTGTCGCCGTCCCGTGTGTATAAGTTATATATCAAATTTGAGCCTCGACCGATTTTTCGTTCTTGAGATATTTTGTACACAGATATACAGACCATTTTGCGAGATATTTTTTTAACTCAGGTGTCCTCAAAACGTATATTTTCGTTAAATCTTGACATCGAAATTTTTTGCGATTGCAATACTTTTGCTTTACTATATATTACATATATAGGTACGAGAAAGTAATATACAATGGAGATGTGAATGGTTCAGGAGAAAAAAAATATTCAGTGAGAAAAATGCCAAGACTCAAAAACCAATTCCTATTCTCTTTTCTAATATGGTATGTCTCTATTTTAAATTTATGATCGATAGACACCACACATCTTATTTCTCTTATAGGCATTACAAATCGCTGAATCAGCTCTCAAGATGGACCTGGCATTATCACCTAGGAAAGAATTTTTTGACTAACTTCTATTGATATATATATATGAAAGTTGAATATTTTACTAAAATACTGATGGAATTGTTTAATAACCATATGCCTATAATAGTCCAAAAAAAACTTCTTAAGAACGCCCTTGAAAAAATTATTCCTTCCTAATGAGAGCCGTCAATCCTTATGAACAGAATCTTCTGTGATCTTCATCCTTGCTTAATTCCCTTTATTTGGGGTTCGCATTGATCACTGGCGAAACTAGAGTTGTTTAAAAAAATTAATCAACTTAGTCATACATAATTTAATAAATTTTTATAATTAACTTACTTAAACATTTTTTTAGGTAGAGGGAGAAAGACTGAAGACTTGAACACACAGCAAAAATTTAAATTTAATTCTTAGTTTGGGGGAACTCGTGCTCACCATACAGATATTTTCTCAAAGATGATAATTTATAGTAATTTTATATTAAATAGACAAAAAAATGAAATTTATCATTTCAATAAATATTTTTTTTAAACATGAAAACATGGCAGAATAGTGATAAAGTGACATTATAAAATTTAAATTTTGATTCATGAAACTTAAAAATGAATTTTCATAAAGAACTGTTCACGAGAACTAATAGTTTATTGTCTTTTTAAGACTTTTATCCCATGTTTTCATGTTTATGATGAAATATTTATTAAATATTATTTTCAATCATTTGTTTGTTAGTAACTTGAATGTTTTGTTCACGGCTGTAGGTGTATACTGTGAGGGCTTCGAAATAGATAAATAATCTTCACTTTATTTTCTTTTTCTTTTATTTAATATCCAAATAGTATAGATTGTCATTTTTGAGAGATTAGGTGAAGGGCGAACACGAGTTCGGCGAGCTAACTGAAATATTTTCTGTGTTTACAAATCCGGAGCCTTCCCCCCCCCCCGGAGGGGGGGGCCCTCCTTTATCAAGTGACGGGCTTTGCGATGTGGCAGCTTGTTCATCTACTTGTTAGCATCTTTAATTTTCACTGCTAACCCGAAATAAAAGGAATAAAGAAAGGACGAAGAAGATCATCTTCAAATCTTTTCTAGAGTGGCAACAGCAGTTTATTTTTTCCAAATTCCTAATAGTAAAATATAAAAAAAAAAAAAAATAGGAAGAAACGAATATAGCCATATTAGTTTGAATAAGTTTTGTAAGAAAATATTAATTTGTAATCAAAGATGTATTAATCGCTTAAATAATTTTCCCACTTAATATTTTTTTTCTTGAACCATTTAAGTCTCCATTTTTTCAGAAAACATTTTATAAATTGTTCACTAACCTATATTTTTGCAAGAAAAAAGGGTGCATTTTTTTAAATATCGATTTGATTTTGTTCTCTTTTTCTATTACTACATTTTAATATAAATTTTTTTTCTATTTGGCTTTTAGAGATAATTTTATTTATATCATTTGAGTCCAGAAGATAGTTAAATTTCACAAATTCAGGATTTCAAATTTCAAAAGCGAATAGAGGCGGGAGGAAAAAATTGTCGGCGACTAACATTCAGTCGTTTTTCCATGAAATGGCCCATTTATACTTTTATTAAATTATTATAAAAGTGACATTCCACTTTGTTTATTTTTGAAAATTAATTAAGAGCAAAAGGTGATTCAGAATTTGTTCTTAGAAAAAAAACACCTTGAGTTCTGAAACAAAATAAATATTGCAAGATATAATAAATAATTTTATCCTCCAAAAAATATGAGAGGATAGAAAGTGAATTTAAAATATCAAGAGGATTAGAAATTAAAAACTAACCCATGAGGTGTAGGATGGCCCATTGGGATTTGTTTAGAATTTTCACACTTTCCAGATGAAAAACTCTCCCAAGTGTTACATTGAGTTGCTATGAATTTCTCTTCAGATAAAATTGATTCAGCAAAATAAAGGTATGAACGACTATGACTACATGCTTCTGAAAAAATCCATATACGATATTTAAAAATCATAAAAAAGTGTCAAGATGAGATAGATAGTGAGGAGTTAATGGCAATATGTCTTTTCTTGTAATAAATTTTTTTCGGTTTAATTTAAATAACAATGAACTAAAATTTCAATATTTTACATCTGGATACTAAAAATATTGTCACTCGTATAATAAACGTAGGATGTGTTTTCTATCTCTAGACCCCTTGATTAAATACAAATTTAAAAAGCCCTCATCAGTTTTTTTTTTAAGTTTTTCTAACATAATGGAATATTTACTGATAGCTTGAATAACTTGAAACGAATATAATCTTCTATTCCATATACTAGAGTATTTATAAATTCAATTTCCTTTTCATTCAATTCATTCTATCATCATAAAGTCAACATAATGCTCTCTAAATGTTCAAAATACCCCACAGGCTTTGTCTGTCTGACAAATATTTTTTTACATAATAACCCTAATTTAAATAAGCAGATTTCCTAGATAATTCAAACCTAATGTATTAATTAGAGATAAAAGGCAATTATATTAATAATAATTTGTTAATAAATCAGTAAATTTGATTTTTCTTTAGATGCAAAAATTCACTAAAAAAAAAACAACAATATTTTCTTTATAAGAGTAAATGGCGGCACAGGAGTCTCAGCCAAGAGATTTTATAGAGAAACTGCATTGGCATCCAATTATATAGACAGCCACTCAACTTCATTGCTAATTTTCTCTATAAAACTGTACTCCTGGTCACGTGTTATTACGCGCAATGTTTCATCATATTTTTATTTTTTTTCTTTCGATGGAAATGTATGA
>JAAAKE020119684.1:0-35372 GCA_010014785.2 Anisolabis maritima | reverse complement strand
TGATGAAATGGGCAGGAATAAATTCTTTCCGAACGTCTCACTATCCATATTCAGAAGAAATGATGGAAATGGCTGATCGACATGGCATCATCGTCATCGACGAGTGTCCTAGTGTCAACACTGAGTTAGTTTTTTTCAATTTTTTTTTTTTTTTTTTTTCAGATTTTAAATTTCAGAATAGTGTTTGTGGGACAGAAAAATTGAAGAGAGCTGGTATCCAGAGTTTAATAAAAAATCTGGTGTGACTGATCACATAATCACACAATGTTCTCTTACCCAGAAAAAGTAATGTGATAATGTTTATGTCGATATATTTTTTCTTAAGAAAGTATATCAGCATCCAAGAAACAAATAGTCGTACCATCAATTTTTCATGAATGAATCTAATCTCCAATTTTAATATAAAAATATTAAATTGGCAACTATTATTTGTTATCAATCATGGGAATGAAAATATTTATATTTTGTTATCATGGCAATTAGTTGTCCTATCTTTTCTATGGAATTAACAATTGAAAAAATAGAGATGGAAAATGATTAATACATCTTAAAGATTATTTAATTTTGAATACGTATAGCCTTTTAATCAAAAATATTTAAATGGTTTAGGAGAAATTCACAAAAATCCTAAAAATGTACAAGAATAAAATGGCCCCAAACAATTTTGGCTAGATAACGGTTAATAAATTTCAAAAATCATCCATAAATAATTGATTTATAAATTTTAATCAAAATATTTAGAGGGAGTTTTGAGAAAATAAAAAACTAAAAAACTTCATAAGTAAAGTACTAGTACTCTTTGGCCGATTTTATTCAAAATCTTCTCGACGCATACGACGTGAGTATCTAGATTAAATATCAAATTTGAGCCTCGAATCATCTTTTGTTTTTGAGGAATTTTGTTCACACAGAGATCATTTTGCGAGCTTCACTTAAAAAAGTGTCCCAAAACGTGTATTTCCGTTGAAAACCGCAATACTTTCGCTTTACTATATATTACATATGCAGGTAAGAGAAGATAAAAATGCACCGATTAAAATTTTAAAACATAACAGAGCTATGTTTGGTATCATTAAACCACATTTATCTAAACGGGAAAGCCTATACTTTCTCCCTGGGAAACATCCATAAAGACATAATGATGCATCTATCCTCCTTTTAATCATTTGAAAAGTAAAATAAAATTAACAAATATTAATCTTATTCTCATAGATAGATACACTATTTGTTGATATACAAACTTCTTCAGAATGATCATTATGATAATGCACACAGTGGGGCCAGGACAGATGTTAAAAAAGAGCTATCTTTGTCTTCTTAGCTTACTACTATTGGCGAGCGTTTAAGTTTAGATAAATTTCATGTTAATAACTTGAGTTCTTCTTTATACTTTAATCGAGAGATAATAAGTTCATTTTTCTAGTCAGAAATTCGTTATTTCTCTTTTAAAAATTCAAAACTTTTTTCTTTTCGATGACAATGCTTTCACCACACGCTTATAACAATTTTTTATTTTTAATATTAATACGAATATTTTCTATTTTTCAGAATATTCTCTGCAGAACTCTTAGAACAGCATAAGCAATCTTTGCAAGAACTTATAGATCGGGACAAAAATCGGCCCAGTGTAATTTTCTGGTCCGTGGCAAATGAACCTCGAGTCTCCACAAGTGAATCATCTATCTATTTCCAGTAAATGTTACCATTATATATTATTTTTATTAATATTATATATTAGCCCATCTCTCCCGTTTCAAGCGAGACAGTGCTTTTTCATAAATTATGTCCCTGTTGTATGTGTGTGGGGGAGGGGGGAGAATCTTCTCTACCAATTTTTGTTGTTGATGATACCAACTGTCCAGTCCAACAATCCAACAATCCAAGAGATTGCAATAGCTAATCTCACATTCGCTGCTTTCTTTTATAGATGATAGCAATTTCCCGAACGGCCTTGTTATTTCAAATGAGGGTCTTACTGATTCAAAAACGTTTATATTTTTAATAAAATAAAATAATAAAATATTACAAGAAAAAAGAATAATTAGTAAAAATTTATAAGTCAGATTTTGACTGGCAAAGTGACAGGATGACAATCAGACGAGCAAATGAGCTCCTGAGTTGTGGGCGAACCCTTTTGTAGCCCCCCCCCCTGGATGCTGTTGTCATAGCCTTGAACTATGGATCGGCTAGACTTAAGCTTTAGCATTCACAGAAGAGTTATCATCTACTAAGCTTAGTCATTTTATTCAATCTGTTCACCGGCCAGATGACACCACCACCCTGGATTTATCTATTCTACAACTTTTTGCGAAGAAAATGATTCTATTATAAAAACAATGACATCATGAGATGATCTCATATGAAATTATCTTTTATAAAAATAATGAAATTAAATTTTAAAAATTTTACGTTCCTAATACCATCCATCAAACTTCACCAAATCATGAAATCCATCTTGTATCCCTATTTATAAAGAAAAGAAAGTATACGTAATTTTAATTTAATTCTTTCCATTTCTAGGGAAATAACAAAATATGTAAGGATATTGGACACAAGCCGACCGATCACTGCAGCCATAGCCGTCACTGATGATAAAATCGTAATTTAAAAGAAAATTAAACAATATTATTCGAAATGTATATAAATATCAAATATATTATATATATTTTAATATTATTTTCAGGGCCAATTTTTAGATGTCTACGCGTTTAATAGGTAAATACATTAAAGTAAAAAATCATAAATTTCACCCAATTTCGACTCTAAATAGGACCATCTTTATGGCTGAGGGACTGTAGATTTACAATATAAATCAATTAAGTGTGTAAAAAATTAAAAATTAGACATATAATAATAAATATATATATATTTATACATGAGGAAGGTCTGAAAAGTGAGGTAACTAACATAGAAGAAGACTGTTTTTCCAGTTTTTTAACTTTACTTTTCGATATAGTCATTTTTTAGCTCGGTACACTTATTCCAAAGATATTCAAGTCGCTTAATCCCATCATTATAATACGACGAATCAAATACATCAAAATAATCGTTTATTTCTGCAATCATTTCTTCATTTTACCACCAATTTTTCTTGTTAGGAAACAAGAAAAAGTCGGACGGAGCTAAATCTGGACTGTAAGATGCATGAGGACGGATTTCGAATCGTAATTCAATTAATTTTGCCGTTGCAATTGCCGATGAGTGAGCCGATGCAATATCGTGATTGAACAACACTTTTTCTAACCAAATGCTGTCGTTTTTCCTTTAACTTTTTATTCAACTAGTCCAATAGAGTAGTACTCTCCTGTGATTGTTTTGCCCTTTTGGAGATATTCTATAAAGATAAGACCCCGAGCATCCCAAAACACAGTGGCTTCCACTTTTGCTTTCTTAGGGGCACTGCAACCGCTTCTACCCATGCTTTGATTGAATTTTTGTTTCGGGTGTGTAGAGGTGTATCCAAGTTTCGTCAACAGAATTAATCGACGCAAAAATTCAATGCGCTTAAGCTTAAAAAGGCTCAAACAGTATTCAGAATTGGTTACACGAATTCGTTTCTGGTACTCAGTTAGCAAACGCGGCTGACAGTTTTCTCATATGCAAGTATTCATATAAGATATGACCAACACGTTCTTTTGTCTGCTATCACACGCATCTTCAATCGACGATCGCTTAAAACGAGATCTCTGCCGTCTCTGTATTACTTACCTCCTTTTTCAGACCGCCTTTATATTTAAATCTCGTTGCCATCTGAGACCATATAGACAATTACAAATTTATTTTAATGAAGAGTCAACGAAAATATAATATAGAGAAAGACATATTATAATCGACTTAGTAAATTAATAAGAGATAACTGAATTCTTCTTTCATAGCCTCCTACGTTTCAGGGTAGGCATAGAAAGTAATGGATAATACGAGAGAGAGTAGGTGGGGCTCACACGTCGCACAAACGTAAGTTTGATGAGGTAAAGGAGAAGGCAAGCATAAAGTGTTCAGAAGAAAGGCAGCCTTAGCTCCGGTAAATCGTGGTCGCCATCCATGTATGGTCATAATTGAAATAATCTCTTTATATTGTATTTGAGCTCCTCGAAAAGTTAGTATAAAGAACAAATAAAAATAAAAAAATCTGACTTTCTCTTTGTCTGACCTTTTTTCCTAAATTTATATACTTTTTGGGAGTGGAGATAGAAAAGTATAATTATTCTTATAATACCATTAATAAATTATACCAAACCTAAATATAGCAAACCTAAATAGAATGAATTGCCTTTTATGATAGAAATATTCGTTATTATATAAATACTAAATAAATTAACCATGTGTATTTTTCAGATATAATGCTTGGTATTCAAATGGTGGCAGATTAGAAGTTATAAAACAAAATATAGAAAATGAAATTGAGAGTCTCTATACTAAATATAAAAAACCTCTTCTTTTAACTGAATATGGAGGAGACACATGGCCTGGACAGCATTCGGTAAATTTCTATATTCTATAAATATCTATATTATATTAATCTGTTTAAATAGATCATAAAGATCTTTAGCCTGTACCCAGCACTGCCCTTGAGTTTCGCCATTTCTAAAGGGCTTTAAAAGAATTATATTCAAAGTAAGAATTAATTGAATTTAGAAAAAAACACCTTTATTGAATTCTTTTATTTTCATCTAATTTTTATACTTTTTTTTTACAATATCGGATCTTATAACTACTTTATTTTGTTCTGAAACAAATAATATTTAATTTGAATATTTTAATCCCATCTTTTGTTTTTATTAAAGTTAAAAAAAAAGTATTTTAATTTGAAAAAAATTATAAAAACTTTGAAATAAATTTTTTACTGAGAATTAATCCCCTTAATACATTTTCTCAAATAGGGCACTAATAAGGACTTTAGTAATATCATTAGCTATAAGATCTTTATGAGTCGTATTGAATATTGAAGATGGCTGCTCTAGATTAATGTTTCTCAACCCTTAGTGAATGACCGAAGTAGATAATATCTGGAAAACGAAGGAGTTCCAAAAATAGTAAATTTTTTAATGCACATATTCCTAAATCATATCATTGATATTGATGGCCTGGACAGCATTCGGTAAATTTCTATATTCTATAAATATCTATATTATATTAATCTTTTTATTAATAATAACTTTTTAAAATAATAACTTAAAATAGTAATATGCAAATGACTATTAATTAACTAACATTAGCTCAAGTCCTTCCTATGGTAGTAAAATTATATCTATTGTTAGTTTTATTTTATTTTTTTCATTTGAAAAATTTAGCAATTTTTTAATATTTATAACAGTACACTAAGAATTAATTTTTTCCTAGCTTCCTGAATCGATGTGGTCTGAAGAATATCAGGTGAAACTTCTCAGTGAACATTTCAAAGCGTTTGATTCAGTACGTTCTAAAGGCTATTTCATCGGAGAAATGATTTGGGCATTTGCAGATTTCGCCACAGCGCAAGGTGATCTTAATTTTATTTATTTTGCAATAAAAAATCATGCCTGAAAAATTTTTCTAAGAAAAATTACTTCTTGTCATTTTGAGAATAAATTTTTTATAACTGATGGATCATTTAAAAAAAATTGGAATCCCACCCTCTTGGAATAATTAAATAAAATTTTCAATATGAAACAAAAGGATAAAAGTTCACTGACCATCGTAGTGGAAAAATTTATTCATATTAAATAAGAAAAAATATCAAAATTAAAAGAATATAAAAACTCTACTCTGATATTCCGTCAATTTACCATTTATTTGATATTTTGAAGAGATAAACGAAAATGCAAAGTTTTTATGATAATCTATGGATTGGCTTCTAGTCTACACTCGCGCTGGAGGAAACAAAAAAGGACTCTTTACCCGGCAACGGAGCCCGAAGAATGCAGCTTTTTTGGTTCGCCGGAGATATCTCGAGTTGGCCAAACAATTGAATGAAATCCCTCTTCCGAAAGATCTCTATCAATATTCTGCTACAGAAGAATCATATAGTGATCATACAGAATTATAAAAAAGTTTTCAATTGCTCAAATGTAACATTTGTTTAAAATAAACTTGATTCTTTCTCCTTTTCATTTTTACTTTAAGTTGATTAAACCATTCCTTTAAACGGAAACCGATTTCTTCTTCCACTTGAATGATTCTTTTTACATCTTGAAATATTCCAGGAAAGAGTACCATAAGGATTAAAAATGAAATGCTAGGGATGTTAACAATTTTAAAACAAAATATCCTCTATGGGAATAAAAAATTGTGAAAAATTATAAATTTTACTTTTAACACTTAAGTATGCCAATTTCGAATAATGGATTCATTTTATGGAAAAGCATATATTAGATGAAATAAAGGTGTTTAATATTTTGACAGACATCTCTAATGTAGTCTTTGAACTAGTAAAGGCGACGGGCCCATTAGGTTGCCGGTTTACAATTTTAATTTATAAATACATTTCATTTTTAAAGATTTTTTGTATCAATAATCTAAAAAAAAAAATTAATTAAATTAATTAAATTGGCAATTAAATCTCGTTTATTAATAATCATAAGAATTTTTTATTTATTTATTTTGGTTTGACTGCGTGGTCATAAAATTTTACAAGTATTATATTAAAATTGAAAGTATACATAAGAATTAAAAGTATTTATATTTTGTTACGGCAACGAGTTGTACTATGCTTTCTATGGGATTCTTAAATTGAGGGCCCCAAACTATTTTGAGTTGGAAAATTATTAATATATTAGATAATCCTATTTATTATATGTACAGCCAATCAATTTAATCAACATTGTTAGAATAGTTAAGAGAAAATGATAAAAACCTAAAAACGTACAAGAGTAAAGAGGGACCCAGACAATTTTTTTTAAGGGGGGGATAAAGGTTAATACATTTCAAAGATCATCTAATAAGTAAATGATATATGAATTTTAATCAAAATTGTTCGAATGAATTTTGAGAAAATTGAAAAAAGTATATCAGAAAAGTATTAGTACCCAATGGTCGATTTTAATCAAAAGCTTCTAGGACCTAGGCTAGAATCTAGATGCATGCGACGAGAGTATCTACTTTAAATATAAAGCTTCAGCTTCGTTTTTTCTTATTCACACACAAACAAAGACCATTTTGCGAGACCCATTTTTACTTTCTCCTATTTTAGACTCTGGTGACCTCAAATCGTGTATTTTCGTTGAAATCTCGACATCAATTTTTTTGGGGATCGCAATACTTTCTCACTATATCTTTCATATATAGGTAAGAGAAAGTAAAAAAATGGGTCTTGCACAATAATCTCTCTATGTGTCTGTAAACAAGATTACTCAAAAACGAAAAAACATACGTGACTGAAATTTTATATTTAACTACATACGTCGCATGCACCTCGAAACTTTTCAATAAAATCGGCCAACGGGTTCTAATACTTTACTAATGTAATTTTCTCAAAATTGGCTCTATCGATTTTGATTAAAAATTTATAAATCAATTATTTATTAAATAATCTTTGAAATATATTAACCTTATCTCCCCCTCCCCCCTCCCTAAAAAATTGTTTGATGCCTACTTTATTATTGTACGTTTTTAGATTTTTTAAAATCATTTTCTCTTAAACTACTCTAATGATTTTGATTAAATTTGCTGTACATATAATATGTATATAATATTTGAGATGCATTTCCCACCTCAAAATAGCATGGAGCCCCAATTTTGGATTTTAAGTATCTTGTAGAAAAGATAGGAAAACCAGTTGATAAGAAGACCTGTTGCCATGATAACAAAATATATTTTTTTAATAATTTTTTTTAATCTTTCGACATCTGAGGCTATTTAGACTCCGTCCTTATTTATTTAAATTAATTGGTTGCCAATAAATTTTTGTCGCTCAGGACGGGAAATGAGCCACTGTGCTTTGGTATGTGAAGTAAGTAAGACCTTTACTTTTGCACCAAGGGACAGGGCATATTTTTAATTATTAACTCAGATAACTCATAGGTAGTGATAATGTCAATAGTGATAAACTTAAAAGTCAAGGGGTGTTAGTTCGGATCCCATGAAGTCCGATGAAAATTTATTTAAATCAAATGAATATCAATTGATGTAAATAAATATGCCTGGATAATTTGTATCGAAATAAGTATATACATGATTCGTTTAAAAGTCTATATTGCCCAAGATGCCAGAGACTAAAATAAAAATTCCTATGCTTGATAAATGAAATTTAATTTAATTTAATTTAATTTTTTTTATAATTTTAATAATTGATTAATACGCACAAAAGAAAATCTCTAAAAAAAAAAAACTAAAAAAGTTGTGAACCGATGGGATACAAACAAAAATCTGGTGTGACACAACATAATTTCACACTTAATTAAGTAAAAGTTGTATGATGTGCGGCCGTCACACCATTTTTTTAATTCGCCCGCTCTCTCCAAGGCGGCATATGTACAAAGAAATGTTGGTTAGATTTTGAAAGAGAGCCCATTTTCACATTTTTGTTTCGATCAAATTTTATATTCAAATATCTAATTTGATTTTTAATATTTGGAGAAATTAATTAAAATTTAAAAAGTGAATTCAAGATTTCTTTTTGCAAATTAATATTAAAGAAACAAACATAACCACAACAAAGTCAAATAGGAACATTTATAAATGAACAAACTGGTAAATATAACATTTATCATTATTTTTATAATTGTCTTTTGAATTTCAATCAACTATTTCATGTTTATATAGATAGATAACTTATCATTACCATTCTATATTAAAGCAAATAAATTGTTTGCACTTCTTTTATTAATATAATTAATCGAAGCATGATCAAAGTTAGCTTTAACAACTAAATCTTGAAATGGAATCCAGGCTTTTATTATATTTGGAAGCTTAAGCTCCAATGGACTGGAAGAACAGAAGTAAGACAGAGTGACGACTTGAAAAGGTGCTTGTTGAGGTTGGATTTGAAAGATTAGAAATTGTAAGTTTTAGTGATGATAGTAGCAGGAAGGTTGTTCCAGTTACGGGAGGTCATGGGGATAAAGGAAGACTGGAATTGAGTAGTTCTTCTAGTCGCGAGTTTAGCGACATTTATTATATTAAAAGCAGAATTTTTTAAATAAAACATTCAGTGTACCATGTAAGGGGAGATTCAAGAGTGCAAAAAATCTGTTTTAGTTAATACTATGACTAGAAGAGGCAATTTTCCATCTTAGAAATTTATTAGGAGGGCAATATTTCAAGTATTCTTCAGTTAGTGAATGAAATTTCATTTAACTTCTTTGAGAGAAAAGGGTGATTGCCTTGATACTACTTACTACCTTCTATCCCCCTAAATGTCACCACAGGGAAGCGTATAGGCGTCTAGAGATAGATTTTTTTTCTTTTTCGAAATTTTAATTCATCTAGTTCATCTTTTACTTCCAACTCTTGATTGGCAGGTTTGCTATCTGCTATCTCTCATTTATTAATGAATATTTTTATAAAAAAAAATCAGTATATTAGTTTATAAACTCAAACGAATTTAATTCTTAAAAAAAATAAAAGAAAAAAATTTATCAAATATTTTAAAGTAAGTTTTATATATTGTAAAAATGGAATAGGATTAGGATTGAATTTTTTAAAAATAATAATCTTTTGAGCACTTATCAAAGCTTTATTTCATTTGTCAAAACATCCGTGTGGCTAACAAAACGTCAGCCCTTTTCTGATACAGCATCCAAAATGGACATTATTTATATATATAATATATATATATATTTATATATTATGTATATGTAATTTAAAATATATTATATAATAAAGATCACTCGAAAATCAAGCATAGTTCTCCTTTTAATCCGCTAAGAAAACATTTTTTTTCTCATTTTTTTTTCTTTAAAAATAACAATTACTCTTTTCGTAATATTATTTAAATATTTTTATCTCTTAGATTTCTCATTTCATTTTAGGGCTGAAGGAGTAAACGAAATAAATTATATCTATTTTAACAATATTCTAAAATTAAAGAATTATTCTTATCAAAGTATTTAAATATTATTATTATTATTATTTATTTATTTGACGAGCAAAATTAATTAATTTGCTCCCATTTTTGCCGCACAAACTTGAATGAACCTTTTGAGAAAGACTTGATAAAAATAAGAATAATTTAATACTGAATCTAAATATATAATATTAGCCTTAAATTTTTAACTATTTCATTGCAATAATCAAAGCTCTTTGAAGCTTAAAGCTATGACCGCCATATAGCCTTAATTTCTAATTATTGCACAAAGGAGAATTCCCCCGCCGTAGGAATTCTCCAATGTTTATTTATTTGATCCAAGTATTTTAATAAAAACCTATATTATTCTTGTTTTTTCAACTCTTTCTAAGCCCAGGTTCATTCAGAGTATCCCAGTATCCTGAATATGTGACTTGTTTTCCATTTATTTATTTATATCATTTTTGCACAAGGAGTGAAAATTTTATTTATAATTCACAATTATCATTTTTTTTGAGAGTTTTTTTTAGTATTAGAATATGTTTTGATGTGAAAGTTTGGATCTAGAATCTAAAAGCGACATAATATAGCGTGTTGGGGTTGCTTATTATATATTATATATAATATTTATTTATTATATATTATATATAACAAAGAGCTTAAGAAAAACAAAAAATATTTTTTAACAAATTACGATCAACTTGTTTCACTTTTTATATATATATTTATTAACAATCTTTGATATATCTATATATTAAAAATAATACATAGATATATTTGATATATTTTAAAATGTTATTATTATTATTATTATCATTAAATTTTAAGCATTTTTTTTATATTTTACAAAAAATAATAATAATAAAAGCATTAAATTATCTAACATGGCAAATAGGCCTTGGAATTAATTTTTTTAACAATCTTTTTCAAAGGGCGCATCATTATTGATTTGGTCAATTTTTTTTATTTTTTATTTATTTATATTTTTTTTTCACCGTTTTTATTTTACATTCCTTAGCTATATATTTATATATATTTATTTATTTTTTTTTAACTTATCTTGATGAAGCATTTTGATATTTTTTTCTGATTTATTTTTATATTTCGATTTTTTTTCAATTTTTCACACTATTTTATTATTTTTTTTACATTTTTTTTTTTAGTTTTCTAAAACTACTATTTTATTAGTTGTTTTTTTTCTTTTTCATAATCTAGTTGATTATTTTTGCATGTATGTATTTCATGTGGAGATAATTTGAATGTGATCAATTATTTGTTGGACCGAGTTTGGTAATTCACTTTTTTTGATTTTAGTTTATTAATTTCAGTGTTTACATATTTTTATTAGTTAATATTGTGTGTTGATTAGATAGAATAAAAAAAAAGGATAAATAAGGTAATGATGTTTTTTTTAGTGTTGGTCGCCTTCGGGTTTATTGACATCTTGCTTCTCCTGTTGGTTGTCTCCTTCTTCATGACTATCAAGACGACGAGTTACAGTGCGGGATGTCGTCGTAGTTGTTGTCGTCACCGTTCCACCATCAACAACTCTGAAATCACAGAAAAAATTATTAGGTAAATATGAACTGGTTTGTTTTTATAATTTTTACCAGCGATTATAAAATCAATCCATTTCATTCTATGAATTATTGATCTATTTCCTTCCTGAAATTCATCACTTCATACCTTTGTAGTGTCAAATACTAATTTTTAAAAAATCATCTCACACTTGTTTTACCTGAAATTCTTCAAATGTGTTTTAGATAATCAACACTACTGCACAAAATATCGATTGTTTGACGCCTTCACCTGCTATGCATTTCCAAAATAGACTAGACATTTAAATTTGAACGGTTGAAATAAGGTGCCTTTATATATCATGACTTTAATAGATCACTTTTATTGGCACATACGCGAACACCTATTTCTCTGTGGAACTCGCATTGGGCGCGACTTATGTTTTATGTTCTGAATCTCTTTTCTTGCTTAACATCCCAATTTATAAGGCATTTTCACGTTATTTTTCCTCATAGTTTCCGTATTATAAATAAAGGGATAAATAAGATGATGGAGTAATTTTTATTTAATGATGATCGCCTTCGAGTTTATTGATATCTTCCTTCTCCAAATGTTATTTTACTTCCTAGTAGAAGATTACAAGAATTTTTCATGCCCATTTTGAAAAACTTAAAGATCAAAATGCGAATTAAGAAGCTTAGGAATTCTGGAAAACCCCGAAATCTGATAAATGCCTAGATGAAGACCATAAGTTACCCATCTTTCCATGACAGTTTTTCCTCTTCTCTTTTTAGGCCTGATCAATTTTCTAAGTCTTTATCTAATGTGTTGATCTCCAGTAAAATAATAGACCAAAGGGAAAAGATTCAATGATGCCTTCCATTCTTCTAAGACTATTATGCACCATCTATTTATAGGTCCCACTACTACCCCAATTCACCGCACAAGTATTTTTATATTCTTTGTCTTATTCATATTTCATTCTCAATAATTAAAAAGGCGAGCTAGCCCCTTGGACCCCCATATTTTGGACGATATATAGTTTAAATTTTTTTGCTCCTTAGTTTGTTAAATTAGTCTTAAAATATAAATTTATTAATTTTTTTCAATTTGAAAAACCACAAAATTTTTAAAATTTTTTGGCCAAATTTTAAAATAAATAACCGAATGAAGTGAATTTTGTTTCATTTGAAAATGCCTAAAATTCTGAATGTTTTAGGCCTAAATACTCCACTGTAGGTCTTTTTGATCAGAAGATATTTCACTTTAAGTAAAAGTCTAAAGATTTTAAATAAGGACTGACCGGTTATTGTAAAATATTTATAAATATCAGAACGGGCTAAGACATCGGGGCAAAGTTCCACGTTCAGAGCGACTCCAAAAAGATCAGATAAAATTAGTCAGTTCATTGGTGGTTCTCAGAATTCAATCTACACCAATGACATTTAGATCCCGTAAAAACCTTTCTGTGATATCCCGAAATATCTCCATCCCGCTTTGAATACCCTGAGGGTGTTTGCTATATAATTTGGTTCACATATTAATAGAGGGCAACTCTGAAATCTGTATATATTGCCATAAAATTTCCTTTTTAAGGATAAATATTTACAAGTCAATCTGTTCCCAAAACTTAAAACTTTTCTGGATAGACAGAAATTTGTCAAATGAAGATGTCATACAAGAAGTAAACGCGTATTTTAAGGTTCTCTGAGAAACCCACTTTACAAACCGAAAAAACGTTAAAGCTTAGAACTTCAAGGGGACAAGAAATACGAAGATTGTTCCCTTTTATATTAAACCCTCATCCACATACTAGTTTAAAAAAAATCTTAACATTATGCAACCAAACAACAGAATTAATTCTCTAGGCCTACAACTAAGGAAATTATTTTTGTCCATTTGAAATTTCGAAAAATTCCTTACTTTTTTTCTTCGTATTTAAAAAATAAACTTTTTAGGCATCTTAGACCATATTGACTTTAAATATTTCATTCTATTTTAGTATTATTATAATTATTGCTTTATTATTATCTAGCCATATTTATTTATACTAATCGGTTTCAATACATTTTAACGAACTAACTGGGATCCGACCATATAACAAAAAATTTACCCTGAAATACACAACTTTCTTTAACTTCTGCTAGTGTTAGCTTAATTACCTCCGTCTATATATTATTTCTAGTCGCCAAGCGATCCACGCAACGAGAGGGGGGGGGGGGGGTTGACATCCAATCCCTTTATATATAAGTACGGATATAATGGATTAATTTTCACAGGTCAAATGATGTAACAATGAGATATTCATTAACTTTGCAGTATAATTTTGGCAATGGTGAAAATCTTTTTTTTAACCTCTCAGGGAGACCTCCCAAAAATATCTTTCATTGAGCTCCAAAAATTTTCCTCCAATCCAATATATCTTATTTTCGTCCTTTTCGCAGCGAGTAGCAGAAAAATTTTCTTAACATTTATTGACTTCTTTTATCTAAAATATTTCAAATTCCAGATCTTATATTTAATACGAGGTCTAGTTTTTAAGTTTAAAAATTAAAATAAACAATAGAATATATTTTCGAAACATTTATTTTCAGATTTTGTATACTTTCTTTTATTTTTCAACATGCTTGTTCAACACTTGTCATACCTTACAACTAAATTTTGAATACCTTCTAAGAAGTTTGACGCCTGCCGAAGCTCTATTAGGTTTGAACATTAGGCTTCTGCATTGATCGTTGTCCACTAGCAAAAAACCTTGTCTTTCCCAAAACCCAGTTGCTCTTGCCCTTTGGCAGTGTTTGTTTGGCTTTGACTTTGACCGGAAATGTTTGTGTCGCTACTCCATAAACTGGTGCTTTGACTCAGGAGTGATATGTGATAACCATGTTTTTAATCCACCTGTGGCGATATAACTCAACAACTCATCGCCTCTCTCAAGTCAAACAACAAGTCAAAAAGACCAAGGCACCATTCAATCTCTTTTTTGTTTGTGGTTCTCTGTAAAGAGTTTTTTTTTCTATACATGGAGTCCCACCGTTGGCGGCAAGCACTTCAACAGCAGCCGGCAAAAGTTTAGTTTTAAGATATGAAAAATGCTTGAACAAACAAGGAAACTATGTGGAAAAATAAAAGAAAGTATGTAGAATCTAAAAATAAATCTGTTTCAAAAATTTTTGATATGGTTTTTTTAAAAAGGATCTTAAAAAAATAACCCACGTAGTAACCTCCTGTGATTAATAAATTTAAAAAAAAAATCTCATAGTTTGTAAGGAAAGGCATTCGTGAAGCAAATTTTACGAAGCAGCCCTTTAAATACGGAACTTAATTTTAATTAAAAAAACAAAATAAAAATAATGGAAAAGGATTGTCTTGTTATATAGAAATCAAAGCAGCTTTATTATTAAAAATGTGAATATCTCAAAATAACAAATTTTAATTTGATTTTCTTTCATAATTATGGACTCATACTCTAATCTGATATTTCTAATCATTTGGCAACCCCGAGTTATTGAAATTAAAATTAACATTTCTTTCTTTTCTATCCCACTCTTTTTATTGTAACTTAATGCATATAAATTAATTTTAGTCCTTTCTACTTTTCTTTCTTGATCGCATTTTTTTTTTTTTAAATCAATCTCACCGGAATAAAGTTAAACGATTGCTCATCTCCAATAGTGCAACAGGATAGTTATGCCTTTTGATTCTCCCAAAAGCTAATCATATACTATCCTTTAATATATATTTCTGAAATTTTATATTTCTATTTCGCATTTATTAATTATAGGCCTACTAATATATCCCCAATATATTTTTCTTTTTTTTTAACTAGTTAACCGGATTATTTTATTGGAGGTGAAAAACCTCTGAGCCCTATCCCTTGGTGCAGAGGAAGAGGTTTCGCCTCACGTAGGTCACTCAAGGACAGTGGTTCGCTTCCCGTCCTGAGCGACAAAAATTCATTTCTATTTATATTGGCTATTTTAATAGAAATAAATAAGGACGGAGTCTAAATGGCCTCAGATGCCGAAAAAGACTTCAAAAATTAAAAAAAATTAAAAACTAATTAACCTAACTTCACTTTTACAAATAAATGTCAAACTCTTCTCGCAGAATAAGAGTGCAACGTCATCATGACACTAAACTCAATAGCCAATCAGAACCTTGTCATGGTAAACGTTTTCGGATTATAATGTAGTAAAGATATCAAATATTATAGACGGCGAGAAGAAAGGAATAGGGTGAGCAACATTTATTATCCCGGCAAAGAAGTGCAATTTTCGCTCTGAAATATATTTTTTTTGGATTGCCCCTCCTCTTCCCCGCTTTGTGGATTGGTTCTTGCTAAGTACAAAGTTCATTCAATCTAAATAGATAATTTTTTTTCTGAATAATACACTCAACAAAATATATAAATGCACACAACAAAATTTTACGGATAGTTGGAATCTAAAACTCCAGGGATTGAGATATCACCGAGCAGAAAAAATAAGGAAAATTTTATCATTGATATATGAATCCCTGTCAGGGAGACTTGAATAACCTAAATTAAAAACAACTCCCAACTCAAACAAAGTTTGGAACATTATCTTATTCGCTTGTTTCATTGTTGGCATAAAAAATAATAGATGGGTAGATTTGGAGGAGACTCAGGTTTAATTAGAGAAAACAATAAGTCGTAGAGAGTGTGCAGTAGAAATGTCAATCTTAGTTGGAATAATTCTTAGTCAACAACTTGTGAGCCTAAGTGATCTTAAGTGGTAAGGGCATGTTTATTAATTAATTTTGTAAGTGAAATTTATTTTGATTTATCTATAGGTTCTCAATGAAGGCGCAGCAAAAAGGTGAAAGAAATGCTTTGAATTTTAATTAATTTGTTCAAATTAAAAAAAAACTATACTTTTTTGAAAACTATTGGTGTCATTAAGAACTATTTTAAAATATACATACAGGAATATCATCGTGTTAGGAGGCCGATTGGCCCGTATAAAGAACACAACTCCAAAAAAGAATAGCCTCGTCAAAGAATTTGTAAAAATCCCTCTAGCTGACATATCTCCTCAAACCGGCCTTTCATATAAGGATACCATTGAGTATCACTATTCTATAAAAATCAAAATCACATATTTGCTTTATTTACCTAGTTTCTGTTGTCTGGTGACGTTCAGTAACTGCCTGTTGGGACAGTGAATCGTCATCTTCTTCTTCCTCTGTAAAAAAGAAAAGAATATTTATTAATTTGTATATTTAAAAAAATTCAATTAAAAGAGAGGATATAATATATATACACAAAAGGAAACACATTTAGATAAACATTTAGATAGATAAAAAAATAAATTATTAAAAAACAATGAGAATTGTAACTATATTTTCAAAGTGAACCAAATTAAAGTTTTCCCCGATACCAGTCTTAAGCCTCTCATCAAATGTTAGGCGTGCGATAGACCGACTCTCACTCTCACCTCTAAAATAACTATACCTAGCCCGAATCAGAGGACAAGAAAGAGAGATGCTGCTTGCATCTTCTCACTATCCTCATCACTCAGAATTTTTCTTACCCTTTTATAAATTTTTATTTTTGCAGATATTAATTAATATAATTTTGAAATCAAAAACACAGTTTGTGACCTAATCATCTTATCAGGGTATAAAAAACGCTTAAACGTTTGAAAGGGAAAGGGGATGGCTGGATGAACGGAGCTGAATAAATCTTATCTTGGCTATTCCTGGTCAGATGTGAATTTAAAAAAATATATTTTTCCATTATTTATATTTGACCCAACCTTTATAAAATTAAAAAAATACAAAAATATTTAAAATAAGTGCAAACGCTTCTTAAAATTCTCGATTTCTAATTGTCTAGAGGTGAGGCTCTATCCCATAACTATCTTCGCCTATATTTCTGTTTTTTCACCAACATCCTCGATAATATATTGATAATTAGATCTGATAACTTGAAAATTCATTTCAAATCTTCGTTTCCTTATCATTATTAGCTGATAAAAGTATTAGTTTATTAATTATCAATGAAGCTTCTCTATTGATTATTATTTTTTATTTTTATTGATAATATGATTTAGAATTAGTTTTGATTTTTATATAATAATAGTTCATATAATAAAATCATATAAAAAATACTTTTTATAATAAAATCATTAATGATCTTCCTAGCTTTATTTTGGATATATGAAATAAAGATATGAGATAGCTATATAAATTTTTCACTTTTATCTCTTCTGCTGGTAATGATTTATTCTTTGAAAAATGTAAAGGAATGTATTTGACGTCAGGTTAAATAAATAAATTGTAAATTACGAGGTAATTGTTTTCAATATTTAATATAAAAAGACCAGGCCTTATTGAAAAATATATAATATGATTATATACATTAGTTGATATAGCAAATAGATGTTTAATATAATTTACTATAAAAACTAATAGAATCATATCTTAAATTTTTCAGTAATGCCTGGTTTTAGTATATTAAATAACGAAATCGATCGCGTTGAAATTTACAATTTATTTATTTAATCTGACCTCATATATACATATCGTTCACATTTTTATTAAATTGAGACCCCATATAGAATCCTACATCAAATTTAATGCTTTATTTTTATTTTTTTAGCATACTCTGAGCTCGCACTATAAATTTTGTCTGTTCAAAATATTTCATTTTGGTTCACTAATCTCGAAATGTTAGCATTTTTTATTCACCCCACCCCCGAACTTTTTCTCAATCTACTTTTTCACATTTTATTTAATCTTGATACTTTGATTTGGTTCTTATCTTTTTGCCCTGCCCAAAATAATATCCTCCTTGTTGATCTCTGGATAAGACTAACCCCTCTCTTCTTTATTCCTCATGCCCTCTATATATCATAAACTTGTTTTAATATATTCATTAATTATTCATGTAAATGTAAAATAATTAATAAGTTCATTATATTAAAGCAAACTAATCAAAGACTTTAATACTCAATAAGAAATAGTTTTTACTTCCACTTTTTTTTCTATCTTTCTATATCTAGAGAATCTAAGATGTTGATTACTTCTTTCAATTACAGTTACAATTCTCAAAATTAAAAGAAATTTTAGAATAATAAGATAGGAAGAATAAATTTAATAGTTCACAAAACACAACTATCAAAAGAAAAAGGATAGATAAAGAAAGAGAGATACGAAGGATGTCAATAGATTAGAGACTAGAAGAACAATAATATATAATAATATGAATAGATGATTAAAAATGATTCATGATGGCAGCAACTTGCAGGCACTTGATGGCAAGTTCTGGACTGAAAATAAATAAGCGATTGACATGTTTTTTCTTTTTTTTTTAGTCATGAAGTTGTTAATAGATGCAAGCAAGGCATTGCAAGGAATACAGATAAAAAATTACACTAAGAAAAATATAGAAATGCAAGAGGAAGTTAATCAAAGGAAAGATCATAAAAAAAAGAAATATGAAGGTAGGCAACTCGATGAACAAATTTTTTTTCTTTCGGCTCATTTCAAAGTTACCCGAAGGAAGAAGAAGGGAGTGAGGCGTCGGGTGCAACTGACCCGAATGCCGGACAAGGAAGCGCCAGTCGTGCTCCCGGACGTCGAATTCGGACTCATCATCGACGCTAATGTCGTGGAGGAGCTGCCTCCGGTAGGAAGACGAAAGGGCCACAGGCTCTCCTATACAAGCCAGCGGGTTATGTTAGAAGCGGGGAAGCATGGACTATCATGGACACCAATCGGGAAAATTTTTTTCAAGAAATTTTTTTTTCTCTCTAATATTACAATTCACATGTTCCGTTTAAATTTCGACGAAATAACTCTTGATTAATGCACTAAAACACATTAATTAACTTAAGCACTAAAAAAAACAATTTTATATTACTTAATTACTATTTTAGTGCCGGAGATTTGCAGTGCGCACACAAAACAATTAATAAAAGCAAAAGCATTCTAATTTTACTTATAAAAGCGGGACTATTTTTTAACATGCATTTTTTCAGTGAACAGTTGTGTGTATGTGTGTCTGGAATATGTAGGTCTTTCGTCTTGGAAATAAAAAAAACATCGCTTTGACGAAAGCTCTATTTAAGCTACTTAAATCTTCTTTGCGATGAATGTATTTGGTCTGGATATGCATTACTGACAAAAAAAGCATTGATTATTTATTAGTCCTTGTATTTGTTTAATTATTATTATTTTTTGGGAGGCCATTTAAAAAACACAAAAAAAAAAAAAAAAAAAAAAAAAAAAAAACCGTGGGGGTTTTTTTGGGGGGTTTCGTTCCAAGGTATTTTTACAAAAAAAATCCCCCAAACTTATAAAATTCAAACAAGCATTCCGAGACAACATTCATCCATCCCAGCTGTTAAAATGAAACAAATAATAACCTCGAGTTTTTGCTGTCTCTGCTGATTCTGATGCTGTAGCTAGAGAGGCCGCCCCGATGGTAGATTCGCCTGTAGACCAAGATTAAATTAAGCTCACTGACCTCTTGGAATTTTCTAAATTACCTAATTTTTTAATAGCCAGTCGATACTATTTAATCTAAGCTTTTATGATTCCCTCATTATTTTTTTTTTTTTTTTGTTTCAGAAATAAAGGAAGAAAAAAATTAATAAATAAATCCATGCTTGCATTCATGCTAAAAGAAAGAAGAACAAAAAAGGATGATGTACATGCTTGAAGTGAGAGAGAATGTGGTCTTCACCGCTAAAAATCAAATGAAATATTAAAAAAATTAAGTATGAAAAAAAAAAAATAAAAATAAAAAAGGAACGATTTACAATCCTCCACAGCATCTCAGGTCAGAGGAAATTATTTTTGTTAATTTCATTAATTCCTATTTTTTACTATTTTTCTCATCGAAATTTAATTTAATTTAGAACTTAGGATAACTTACCATCAGAAAGGAAATTCTCTAAATATAAAAGATATAAACAGAGTCGAGGGAAAGCGTGCTTTGCAGGGCCTTTTATGCCCCTTAAGCAAGATGAGTTATAGAAAAAAATTTTTCCCCTCTTGAATTTTCATTTCCATCTAATATCTAGAAATTCTTCCTTTTCAATTTTTTTAACGATGCATATTAATTAATTGTATCATCTTATTTTGGTGTTTTTTCTTGACTTTTAAATTTGTTATAATTCCCCACAGGTTTATATTTGAAGTCATTTTCAGCTATTAAGGCCATTTTGAATTTAGAAAATACAAAATGAGAATGAGAATATGACAAAAATCGGTATAGATGGCTTCGGGTGGCTGTTTAACTCTCTTGCCCTTCGAGTCCACCTATCCAAGGTTTATCCTCACAGGTTCGAAAATACTATGGAAATATAAGAAAGTGAAAGCCTATTGAATAATCCATATAAATGTAAATTGCATATAAATGATAAATTTTGAATAGAAATCTTTACAATAATAGATGAATACTTTTCAAATTCATTTGTTAAAAAATGATAGAATAAAATTAAGAAATACTGTATTTCTTTTTTTTTTTCAATACGGGTAATTATAATTTTCAATCCGAGAATAGTAAGTAGTTTTCAAAAAATATATTCAATTAGAAATATTGATAACTAATATCTTTAAAGGGACATTTAAAAGTTCTCTATAATAATAAGAGAACTACAATAATTCTTTTTAAAAATAAGATAATAATTAAATATGATTAATTAATAATAATTTTTAGATCATTATTTTGCTCAATTTGCTACTCAATTAAGAAAAATTCGTTGGTGGAGTGAGAAGACAATAGATCCTATGATGATTTATGAATTTCAAATTTTGTTAAAACAACTAAAACAAAAAAAATTGTAATTATTAGTCCTGCATAAGTATTCTCTTCATGAAACATGATATCCTAATGATAAAAAGCACATCTTTTTATAGCAACTTAAATAGAAGAACTTGTGGTAAAAGCTAGAAATGGGAAATTTGTAACATCGAAGTGTCTAAAAGAGTGAGGTTTGTGCTGACTCAAGAACTGAAAACTTATGCAGATAAACTTTACTTTAATTCTGATGGTAAGTAATCATAAATAAGTCCTTAAATAATATTAGTATTCATTCGAATATTAAGACACAGAAACATTTTTTAAGTTAAGATTTAAAACTTGAAAATTATGTAGTATTATTAGTCACACAAAAAATTACCTGAATTTTTTATAATTTTTATTTTATATATAAAAAGAGGATACTGAAATAATACATAAATAAAATTATAAATCATAAATAATATATTCATACATAAACGACAATATATTTTTAAAATATGAGAAAAAGTATAGCTATATTATTTTTACAATAGCCTTTGATGTATTTTTCTAATTCCCACTTTACTGATAAAAAAAAAAAAAAAACTATAAAATAGTTCTTTGGATTATTAAAATATAGTTTGACAGCTTAGAAAAGAACATTTTGGGCAGAGATTGAGATGAGAGTGACACTACCCCCATTTTTATGGCTAGGTTAGGTTGAGATGGTTGCCGCTCCCGCCAAAAATGCCCCATTGTGATACCACTTTTTAAATTGAGGTGAGATTATCTCTCACGTTCCTACCCCTTGAGGAGCCTTCTGACAAAGTTGGGAATAATTTTTTGCGGCAAGCCCGACTTGAACCCGAGCTGTTTTGCAACTCTAGATACATAATCTGCATTTTATCTGTCTTAGCCACTGCCTCCTCATTTTTACAGCTAACTTAAATGGAAAAAAAAATTGTATTTACGTTACTTTACTTAATAGGCTTTATGACAGTATATCAAGCTTAAATATAAATAAACTATATTTATTATTTTACATACGTTTTTAAATTCAATTGATTAAGAAAGAAAAATTGCAATGGAGAGGAGATTTCGCAAGTTGACCTGTGAAATAGTCAAACTATGATAGAGCTATTGTATAATAATATAGTTCGACAATTTAATAAAAAAGAACATTTTGGCGTAGCGTAAATCAATACTAACCCATTCTTCTAATTTGAAAAATTGTAATTATGTTACCATATTTCATACTATCCCCCTCAATTGTAATTGGACAAACTTCTATCTTTGGTTTCCCAAATTACTCTGTTTAAATATATTACGTCTTCTCCACAAGTTCAGTAGCGTAGCTAGGTTTCTTGTTTTGGGAACAAATAATATTTTTTTATTGTTGACTTTTGGAGTTTTCTCCTTTATTTATAAGTTATTCTTATTATAAATTTCATTTAAACTTATTATTTTTGTAATTTATTTCATGTTTTTGAATACAAATTTTTCAAATTTTTTTTGACTTCGCTCTTTCATAGGTTTACGCATACGAGCCAAAGGTTCTTTTGCAAGTTGTCACACTATATATATTCCTATATATATAGCTTTTACATTTTCCTTTTCAAAAATTAATTTACGTTTATATAAGCTCGTTGTAAAAGAATTGTTAAACTTAAAAATAAAGAAATTATATTTTTCAAATAATCGTTGGAAGAAATAAGAAGAAATTAAAAAAAAACCTCATTATATTAAAATAGAAAGACAGAGCCCTCAAATAATTTTTTGAAATGTGTTTGTTAGCCCTAAGATTTATGAATAAAATGAATGAATGCATATAAATATTAAAAATGAATAATTAAAATAAAAAAAAGGAATTTATAAGATCTTAATCACATCTCATTTATATTACATTTATTTAATTTATATAAAAAAATAAAAAAAATAAATCTTTTTATTCAATATGATTAAGATGTTCGAATGTGCGGCGCCAGCATGTTCTGTGCTCTACCTGTATCAGCGCCGCGCTGGGCGTCCGCGGCAGATGTCCCAGCCGCCGAGGCTTGCCCCTGCTCAGTCAAGTCTTTTAAATATTTGTCAAGTTGCTCTGGAGTCATGTCTTTGGGAATTTCTGTTGTATGTACCACAGTCCTACGTTGAACAACCCGTTTTATGTGAACATTACCTTCGGCATCTATTTCTTTTGATTCTACAGTGTCTTCTCCAGGTCCAAATGATTCTATATAATCTCGTAAATGTTGATCAGCATCTGGTCCTTTAAATGTTACTTTTGTGATTTCAGATGGAAGTTGGACAGTTCTCACAATTGTATGAGAAAATTCCTCTTCTTGGCTAGGCTCTATTTTTTCTGAAACAAAGGGTTGTCCTTGATGTTCTTCAAACCACATTCCTGCACTTTTAGCAGCTGCTGCGATATCAATCATTTCAGGTTCTAAATTTGGATCTAGTGTATCTGTACTTGAAACCATCGTATTGGAACCTCCACTAGTAAAACTAGAGGACATAACTGAATCAGTTTCATACTGATAGGTTGCATGTGTTGCCGTAGAACTTGATGGTTCAAGAGAATCAGTACTACCTAACATATATTCAGCTCGAAGTGCAGGAGACAACTCGTCTTTTCCAGAATAACTTGAATCAGCTTCCTTAACACTTGTTGTTCCTTGTTCTTGTACACCTGATGGTTCACCAGAATAATGAGTTAAAGGAGGTTCAGCCTCTTCAATTGAATCTGTCATCAACGCTGTACCAGCTGAGGTAGAACCTGCAGCTAAATCTAAAGAATCTGTTGATGTTGCCATCACCCCTGAATCAGGTGCAATTTCAATTGAATCAGTCATAATATCTCCTGATCTCAATTGTGCTTGTAATTCAATAGAATCTGCACTAGCTGACATAGTGTCGGCCATGGTTTTCATATCGAGGGAATCCGCACTTGTACTTTGATGTAAAGGTTCTTTCGGTTTTTGTGTTTTAATATCTAATGAATCAGTTGATGTATGTAAAGCTTCGTCTCCTGCATCACACCAAGAGTGAGTAATACGGGATGAAGAAGTTATAGAATATAAGGGTTGATCAAGATCTAGATCTGGAACTTTGGCAACTTCTTCTAAAGAATCTCCTCGGCCAACTGATTCAACTTTATCATTATCAATACAAATTTTTTCTTTTATATCAATAAACCTTTCCACATTTGATTGGGCTTGTCGAATTATTTCATCAATTTCAAACATTCTTTTTTCATAATCATCAGATTCAACAGATTCTCCTTTTGCACCTGCAGACATAGTTTCACAACTTTCTGATTCAGAAACTTGACTTTCATGTCCTTCATCTATTTCTGATAACATACGTTGTTCTTCTTTAACTTTGGTTTCAATTTTGGCAACTTCAATACAGGCAGTTTCAAGATGCTCAAATTCTTTCAAAGACGAAACTGAAATGTCATCAGATTGTCCGCTTCTGCTTTGATAACGTTGTTTAAAACTGCCATTAAGTGAATCTTGTGATCCTTGCGCCAAACGACGAGCTATTTGACTTTCTATATGTTCAAATTCTTGTAAAGAACTCATAGATACATCATCATGATCACCGGATCGAGTAAAAAATTTTCTCCCAGCAAGTACATCATAATCTGGAGTACTAGATAAGGATTCCTTTACACTTCCAAAACTTCCAATTGATTGATTGTAACTTCCTATCGAACCTACTTTACTACTTGATGTATCAAAATCTGTAGCTTCTTCTTCCTTTATATCCTCAAGTGGGCCTCTTTCAAATTCCATTTCATATCCATAACCTGCTGATTGTTCTTGAAATTGCATTTCTATCCATTTTTTTCCAGCCTCAACATCTCGTTCATATTCCTCTCCTGATTCCTCTCCATCTGATTTGGGTCGAATAATACCACTACTTTTTTTAGGATCTGTGGCATTTGGAGGACTATCTTCAAATTCAAAAGGTCCCGCTTCATTATCACTAGTTCCATCTGGATAATATTTAATATCTGTCATCCTTGTTGCAGTAGGGGGTGATATCATAATTTCATCTGCTTGAGGATCATGTTTTTTTATTGATCTGATTTTTTTATCAATTCTCATACTCTTTCCTTCTTCATCTCCTTCCTCCGCTTCTTTTCCAACTTCTTCTATAATAACATATTCATCAGATAAATCTGGTTTTTCAAGCATTTCAAAGGAATCACTTTCAGGAGATTCAGAAGCCGGAGACTCTAAAACCACAGCCTCTTCTTTTTGATACTCTCTTTCTACTACTTTAGGTGTTTCAGAAATTGTCTTAATTTGCGTTGAGTCCTCATGAGAAACACTTGTACTAGGCTTAAATTCTCCTTCATCTTCTTGAATTTTTCTTTCTTCTTCTTCGTGAAGGATATATTCTCGACCTTCATCTGTTTCAGTTTCCCCGGATCCTCGACTGGACATCGAAGCTGGAGTTTGAACAGCTGATCTAGTTTCTGCAATAGCTGTTTCGGATTTTTGTAATTCTAAATCTGGATAATGAAATCCTTTATCTTTTAAAGGAGTCATATGTTCTGTTACTGTAATATCTGGGACTGGAGATGTAGAAGTTATTTCTTTTGAATATATTTGTTTTTCTTTAACATCTAATTCTCTAGTTTCTAATTCATGTTTTTCTTCAGTTACACTTTCAGAAATGGCATCCGGATATGTAGGTGGGGCGGACGGATATGTGTGAGATGTCATTTGAAAAGCAGCGTCGGCTTCTGTCATATCATCTATGAAATCTGATGATGTTATATCCCAAGCTTGTGTCGAATCAATACCTCCAATTGCCTCATCAAATTGAATTTGACTTCTTTCCTCCCTTATAGGACTTACATGAGAAGCATATTCTTGGGCTCTGCTAAAAGCACTAGAATATTCCATTTCCAATTCTGTAATACTTGCTTGGGCCTCTGAAGAAAATTCCGGAGTATCATCTTTAAGTTCACATTCATCTGCAGGTTCAGGAGACAATGGTCTTTCTATGGGATCTTCTATTTCTTTTCCTGTATCAGAAGAACATTGTTTAATTAATTCTGCTAATTCCGAATCTGGCCTATCATCAGAGAACCCTGATGACATAGGGCGATGAGATTCTGAATCAGATTTACTGACTTGAGATTGAGGTCTACTGTCTAATTCCGGAATTTCAATATCTATTTCTTCAGTATCTTCAGATATTAATCTTCCTTCTCTGAGTTCTCTTTGAAAACCATGTTCCCCTTCAGTTTGGTATGTTTCCTCTTCTAACTTTTCAGCTTCATCTACATCTTTCTTTTCATCACTACTCACTTCTTTTAAAGTCAATGTTCCCGAATATTGAATATCAGTTTCACTCAATTCTTTAAGTGGTTGTAAATCTTTAGGCTTTAAATCTTTAGTTATATCAGCTAACATAGCTGGAGTAAATGTACTAGTGCTTTCTTTTCTTCGATGACCTTTTTTCTTGGTTACTTCGCTGTCATCATATTCTACAACATAATCAACCTGTGTAGGACCATTTCTCTGTGCAAATGTTTCACTTTCAATATTTTCATCTTCAGGAATTGAAGTGACTTGAGTACATACAGACATTATGCCTTGTTCTTCTACTGAAGAGGTTGTTAAAGTGACAGATCCTAAATACATTTCATCTGTGGTAGGATAAGTACACGTGGCAGATTCTACAACTTGAGGGCCAGCTGTCATACCAGGATCATTTTCTTCTATACTCAATTGTTCTGAAGTTCCAGATACAGTTAAACTCAGTTGTTCAGAAGATACATCTAAACGATCCGATTCAGCTCTTGAAAGTTCAATTACTGTTCTTAAACCGGAAGCTTCCGAGGTACTTGAAAGGCTAACGCTAAGAATACTGCCTTCTTCAACACTAGATCCATATTTTTCTAAAACTTCTCCCGGAGATTCAGAAAGAGGACTATCAGTTATTACTGGTCGAGGTTCTGGTTGAAATATCATTTCATGAGAACGTTTCATGCAATGAGGACGATCTTCTTCGATTGAATCTGATTGTTTTATATCCTGTTCTTCAGATTCACTAACCATTTCAAATGGACTTATTCTACCATCTAAATCTTCAGAAGCACCTGATATATCAGAGACTGTTGATTTTGTTCTAACATATCGAGGCGGAGACTCTCCTCTAATAATATGTTGTGGAATATCCTGGTCATATGGCTCCACTAAATCGAGTTTTCTCGAATCATCATCTAACGTTAATATAGAGCCTGTGACATCCATATCCTTTTCCAATTCCATCGCCGAGGGAACTAAAGTTTCAGATGCTTCACTTGACACTTCAATACTTGCTAAGTGTCCTGAACTTTCTGAATCTAAAGATCTCATAGATTCTCTTGAACTTAAAGAACTTACTGCAGTATGATATTCATGAGAAGTGGTTGATCTTCCAGAAACTTCTTGAGATGTTAATGCTGATTCATATTCAGATGAACCAGCTGTTCCATGTCCTGTTACCAAGGCTTCTACATCAGAAGAACAGGGACGACTATAAGTTCTTCCACTTTCTGAATTTTGTTCAAATGAGTGATAATGACTCTCCCCAGAGCTTGACCAAGCTTCAAAATCAGCTCCTGAACGTCTATCTGCTCGCAAATTTCCACTAGAACTAGATGATTCTGGATCTACTGTTCTCACAGTTCTTCTTAAAACAACAACAGTTTCACTTCCATCTGGTCTTTCTAAAATTCGTACATCAGAATCTATATCTCCTTTTCTACCTGTGGAAGATGAAGAAGAAATTGCCTCAGGGGATTTCATTGATTCATCTAAAGATAATGATTTTTGTGATTCTTCACTAGAAGTTCTCCTTACTTGTTGTTTTTCCTTAATTTCTAATTCTTCAATAACATCAGCCTCTTCATCTAATTTAGTTATTTTTTTATCTGAAATTATTGATTCCAAAGTACCTTCATCAACATGAAGAACATTTATAGTTTCACTTATATGCTCTGTTTTAAATTCCTCTTCCGTTTTACTCTCAGTTTTTTGTTTTAATGTAGCATGATATGAATCATCTTCCAAATCTTCTGGTTTTTCCATAACAAATTCTTTTCTTATTTCTTCTTTTTTGAAATCAGAAGTCTCTAAAACTTTGGAACTTATTATTTTTTCAGTTATTTTTTCTTCATAAATTTTTGTTCCTGTACTTTCATCTGTATGTATCTTTTTTGTTTCTTCAATTTCAGAAAATTTCTTTTCAGAAATTTCTTCTTTTCTTTCCATTTCTTCTTTTTTACTTAATTTTTCACTGTCACTTTCGGATTCTTGGGTTATAATTAGTTTTTCGCAAGTCTTATGATCAAATTTGTCATCATCACTACTATGTTTAGTTATTTCGGATAAAGTCTTTGATTTAGTTTCTACTTCATCACATGAACGTTGGGAAAGAGATTTTTCTTCATCGGAAATAGTAGCAGAAATTTTTACTTCTTTCATTTTTTCACTGTCAAAGACAGTATCCTCAATTTTAGCTTTAGAACTTTTTTCTTCGCTATGTTTTAAGCGAGATTCTTTTATATCCTTTTCTTCTTTCACCCCTGATTCAGAAATTGTTTTTTCAGTCATTTGACTTTCACATATATCTCCCTTTATACTAATTTGTTCTTTTAAATCTAATTCTGTTAGATGACCTTTTGATTTTCCATCCATACTTATTTCCATAACATCAGAAGATACACTATAATCTTCACTATGAGATTCATCAATTTTTTCTTCGAGTTTCTTTTCAAAAGTTAATACTTTGAACTCAAATTCGGAAGGTGATTCTTTTTTAGTAATACCGGCGTCTTTTTTTTTGTGTTCTTCTAATAATTCTTCTTGAGCTGCTTCCAAAGATTCTCTTACTTCGGCTAGAGTTTTCTCAACAGTTTCAACATCTTGTATTTTATTTAAATCAAGATCTATCTCACTACCAATATCACTTTTATCAAATGCTTCAGGTGGCAAAGTTTGAGCTTCGTCATGTACAAATATTTCATCAGCAAAATCTTCTGAAACTGTTTGATCTTGGATACGTGGGTGAGTTTCCATAGGGGATAAATCAGTTTCAACACCACTACTTCTTAAATCTTCATCAGTAATTTCCATACTGGAAGTTGTAGTATCAGTTCTTATTAATTGTTTACTCTCCCTTAAAATTTGTGATTTAACTGTGGGAATATCTCTGCTTTCTAGAGTTTCTCTTGACACCAAACTTTGTAAATATTCAGTAACTTGCGATTCAGCTAATTCGGGTGGAGGAACAGGTGGAGAGGATGTTGCAATAGGAGAACGCATGCTTTTAGAAACTTCCACCTCTATACTTTCCACTACTTTTTCGGCTAAATCTCGAGCTTCTTCTTCAGTTAAATATTGTTTTTCATAACATACTTCTATTTTCTCTGGTATTTCTTGAACTACTTCAATACTTCGAGATTCCTCTTGAACAGGAACTTCCCAAATTGTGTCATGAATTTGCTCATGAGGCTGAAACAAAGCTTGATCTTCTGCTCTAGCCTCTTCTGGTGTAACATCACTTTCTGAAGCGGTGTCTTCACTTTCTCCTTGACTAATTGATTCGGTATGTTGTTTTCCAGAAAGTGTAACAGTTATTGATGGAATGGGTTCTTCAAATTTTTTATCTAAGTTGTTAATATTTTCTAAATCTTTGATTTCATCGTCAATGTCTTGTTCTTTTTCAGTTTCTTCTGTTTCACTTTTATCTACATGTACTTCAAGAGAATCGGACGGTTTCGTTATCGTTTCAGTCTTATAATGCAAAACTTCTGCCATATTAACACTTAAATCTTCATGAGATTCAGAAATTAGGGATTTTTGATCTTGTGCCTCTTCTAAAGAAAATTCTAAGGTTCTTGATTCCTCTAATTTTTCAGAAATTAATTTATCACTAAACCTTTCATCTTTTTTTTCTAAGTGATTTTTATCTTCAATTAGGTCTTCTGTAAAAGAGGAAGTAAATTCTTCTTTGCTAAAAGGACTATGAACTTTTTCATCTTTTTCTATTGTTTTTTCAAATTCTTTTGCAATATCTTTAACAGATTTAATATCTTCTTTAGCTTCAGAAATTTCTTCTTTGGGTTCTTGAAATTCAATAGAATCTTTACTTTTCTGTTCAGTATATTGATCTATATAAGATTTCTTAAATTCTACACATGTATCAAATCCTTTGGCAATAGCTTTTACTGATTTAATTGTTTCTTCTTGAGGACTAATAAGCTTGTCTTCAGGTATTAATGATTCTATATTTTCTTCTAATTCATCAGTAAATATTTCGCTGTGAATTTGACGAGTTATTCTTGATTCAGGATCTACTAAAATGGGACCTTCTTCTTCTGTTTTTTGAAGTGTTTTATGCTCAGGAGATGATTCTTCTTCTAATTGAGTCATCAATTGATCAACGACTAATTCCTTTTTTATTTGTGTTTCAAAATAGCGTTTTTTAGTTTTTACACTTGAAGTATGATCTAAAGGATCTAAATCTTCAGTTGGTAAAGATGCAGATCGAATAGATTTTCTAGCTGCTGCAATAGGTGTAAATTTTAAATCGGTTGAACTACTCTGTAATGATTTAAGTTTTGAATCTTCAAATATATCCTCAAAGGTGTCCTTATCATGACTTGTGACTTCCGATGATGAATATTCTGTTTCAGATTTGCTTCTTTGAGCTATTTTTGTAGACCTGGATACTTTTGAAACATCTTGAATTGATTCTTCTATTTTTTCTAGGTCATCTATTCTACCATCTAAAGATTTCACATCACAAATATCACTTAATGATTCCCTACTCCCTTCGGTTTCTGATTTAGTAATTACTGAAGTCCTAGGCTGAGGAATAGGAACTTTACTTTTTTCGATTACACTTTCTACTTCTACTTTTTTGCCTGAACTTAATTCTTCCCAAAATTTTTTCTTGTCAGAGTAACTTTGAATATCGTCAATTTCTAAAGAATCTACAGGGGCAGAAGCCTCGGCGGAGGATTTCTGCAAGGGCTCTATTTGGGGCTCTTCGGGAGGAATGACTCGAGGGGTGGGCGTAGGACGTGGTTTCTCATCCGCTTCCATCTCGAGATTCTGCGGCGCATGTGTTAGTAGAAGACTGCTGCTCTCTAGAAGAGAGTTTTACTGGTTAGTGGACTGTAAGCTGATACGGAGGTTTGTCATAAATTCCAATCATACTATTATTAAATTATTAAAATGTTACACACATACACACTGGAAGTTACCCTTCTGATCATTAAAGATAAATGTGAGTGCTTGACAAAATCACCATTCCGTGTTGTGTTATAAAGCTATAAATAAAAAGAAAAAAAAATGATGATGGCATGATCGATTATGAATGAGTTACCCTAATATATATATATATATTTTATTTTATATATATTTATATATATATATAAATGACTGGCTAGACAAGTTATTTTAGTAATTACATATAATATTACCTGTTTAACGCCTTAAAATATATACAAGAAACATTTTTCTTTTTTTTTCAAATAAAAATAATTTAAAATTAAAAAATATTTTTAAATTTGTTTTTAATGACTTTAATAAAATAATCATTAAATGAACCAAATCTAAATCATGCTATATTGACATGTCAGAGGATGACATGCTAAAGCTTTAAACTATAATAAAAATTACAAAACAAAAGACAATGCAAAGCAACGCTTAACTAAAAATAAGAACGTTTAAATTGTGTTAAGGCTGTTAATTAAGTATTCTTTTGTTTAGCGTCTCTTCGTTACCTCTAAATGAATCCATTAAAGATCTTTGGGAGACTATATCTTCTTGTAAATCAATAAAATTCTGCCTACAACCTCGAAAATCGTAGAGGGCTGAGGGAATCGGGTTGTATTGAGATTCTATTCCACTTTCATTAAAGTCGATCAAGTCGTTAGAGTTGCTTCTTTCAAGTAATGGCTCTCTACCATCATCGTCATCCCAAGATGAACATCTCGAGAAATAATAATCAAAATCATAATCTCGACATTCATCTTCAGAAGAATGACTATCTTTCTCTGAATCATAATTCTCGACCACAATTTTGGGAATCTTAGATAGTAAATTTCTCGAAAATGTTGTCACTGTGGTACAAGAGTAAAGAAACGTTTTCAGGTCTCATCGTCTTAAATTTATATAAAAAAAATAATCAAAAAGCAAAGCAGTATCTATAAGAATTGTGCGAAAATTAAATTAAAAAATAAGAATAATAAAATTTTTGTGAAAACATCACACAGTTATTAATATTTAAGTGGGCAGATTAATATTTTTTTATAAAGATGCCATTAGGACCGATATCTTAACATTTTTTTATGAAGGACGCATAAAATGATTGAGGAATTATGAATTGAGAGGGTCATCATCTACCTTGAGGTGGATCTGCATCCAAATCTCCGCTTGGGGTGTCCACATCTTTGCTTTCCCAGTCTTCTGAAGGTGTCAATGTTAAACCACCATCTTCCCAAAGTTGACTCCATTCTTTTTGACAATCTGCTACTTCTTCTGTAGATAGTTGTGATACCATTCGTTGAAATTCCTCTTCGCGTTTAACTGCACTTTGAGGTTCGGAAGTTTCTTCTAGAGTTTCTGAAGCCATTCGTTCAAATCGTCGTTCGACACGTCTTAATTTTTTTTCGTATCGTTCATCATCTTCTAATAAAGGTCTCTCTCCTTCACTTGACATTTTACTCGCCATAAGATTTATTATTTCTTCTTGATTTTGCAAGTCTTCTGAATCAAGAGGTTCTATTATATTGTCTGGTTTAAGATTAGATTCTTCTGCTTCCATAACTATGTCTACAATGTCATCTTCTTCAGATTCAATATGAAACATGGGCCGCCTTTTCACTGTATTTTCACCATTAGTTTCTTCTGTAATTTCAGGAAGCATTTCTGAACAACTAGATCTTGAACTAGATTGTTTTGTTTCTGAGGGTTCTGTAACTATATAGGTCGATATGTCTTCCACATCTTCTCCCATTGGAAGATTGGTGACATCGATTGGAATAAGAAGAGGACGTTGATCATTAGGAAGCCTTTGAGAACCTCCAAGACCATGTCTACTTAATTTGGGAGATGAAATATATGGATGAGATTCTTTGAGTTTTGGAGATTGAGGAAGACGATCAAATGAGATTTCATTCAATTCTCCTTCTAACTGTCTTGCTAATTCTTTTTTTTCTTCTTCTTCTAACCACCGTTCAAACATTTGTTCAGAGGTTTCATTTGATTTTTGAACTAATTTAATATTATCTTTCTTAGAAGTAAGATCAAGTTCTGATGGATCCACAAGTCGAACCTCAAATCGCGATCCTTTTTTGGTCCCAGATTTTGGGGGTGATTTTAATATCTGCTTTTCTTCCAATATTTCTTTATTTTGATCTAAATCTTTGATTGATTCACTTTTTAAAAATTCACTTTTATCGACTTTTGATGTATTACTTATTTCTTTAGAAATAGGATCTTGAATTTTTGAGCTTTCGCCAATTTCTTTGGAAAATAGGGTAGGTATTGGCTGAATTAAATCTTTACTTATTTCTTTATTAATTTGATCAATTTTTTCTTTTCCTTTATCATGCATTTCTTGTTTAATATCTTGAAGCTTTTCTTTCTTTTCTAACAAATCTTGTTCTTCTAATTTTTTAGATATTTGTTCCATTTTATCTTTTTCTTTCTCAAACATACTTTCCTCCAAAACTTCAACTTCATTTTTTTTTTCAAATAACCCTTTTATAAGTTTATCCTTACCTTGTTCTATTTTATCTGTTGTTTCTTCAATTTTTTCTTTACTTTTATCTTGAAATTCTTTCTCACTAGTTTCACAGCCTTGAGCAAATTTTTCTTTCTCATCATCTAATTGTTCTGAAAATAGTTTTTTCTTTTCTAATAAACATGATGATACGTTATCTTTTTCTTTTTCAAAAATTAGAGAAATTGCATCAATTTTTTCTTTACCTTTATCTTGTACATTTTTTCCATATGCTTTAAGATTCTCTTGATTTTCACCTAATTTTTTTGATATTTTATCTTTCCCCTCTACCATTTTTTCTTTACCCTTTTCTTCCATTTCTTTTTTTCCTAATAGCTCTTGCCCCTTTAATTTACTAGGTATGTCTTCAATGATTTCTTTCCCCTTTATTTCTAAATCTTTCCCGATAGCCTCTATATCTTTTTTTAATTTTTCTTGCCCTTTTTCAAATTTTTTTGATAGATCTACTATTGTTTCTCCGCCTTTACTTTTAATCTCTTCGCCAAACATTTCACTTTCTTCTTTCTTCTCTAGTAAGCTTAATGATATTTCTTCCTTTCTTTTTGAAAATTTATTAGAAACGTCTTCCAATTTTTCTTTTCCCTTTTCTTGTATACCTTTTCCATAATCTGTAATTTCTTTTTTTATGTTCTTCTTTTGATCTAATAATTTATCAGAAATATCCCCAATTTTTTCTTTGCTTTCCTCTTGTAAATTTTTTCCAAAGGCTTCTACTCTACCTTTCTTTCCTAACAAATTTTCCGTTATTTGTTCTTTGCCTTTTGATAATTTTTCAGATATTCCACTTAATCCTTCTTTAGTTTTTTCTGCAATCCCTTTTCCAAGAGTTTTATATTCTTTTTCCATCCCTAATAAATTTTCTGAAGCTACATCTTTTACCTCTTTAATTTTACAATTTAATTCTTCAGCTTTTTCTTCACCTTTTGCTTCTACATCTTTTTCAAAATCTTGATATTCTTTTTTCTTTTCGTCTTTATCTTTTGTTACTTGATCTTTCGTACTGAATAATTTATCTGACAATTCACCTATCGTTTCTTTTGTTTTTTCCTGAACATCTTTTCCAAAACCTTCAATTTTTTCTGTTTTTCCTAACAAATTTTGAAATATTTGTTCTTCTCTTTTTTCTAAAGTCTCCGATATTCCACTAATATGTTCTCTCCCCTTATCTGCCATTTCTTTTTTAAGAGCTTCACTCTCTTTTTTCTTCTCTAACAGCTCCTTTTCAAAATATTCTTTGCTTTCTACTAATTTTTCAGAAATATCTTCAATTTTTTCTTTACCTTTTACTTCCAAATC
>JAAAKE020119662.1:3806-15589 GCA_010014785.2 Anisolabis maritima | reverse complement strand
CTTTTACAGCTTTTTCTAAAAAAAAAACAGTATTATTTTTCGTTAGAATTGGAGAGCCCCCCCCCCCCTCTCCCCAAGCCAAAACTGATTTTTTTCTCAATAATTTTACAAATTTTTATGTGATTTTCATCAATTTTTGATTATTTCCTTTAATTTTTTAGGCCCCCCTCCCCCCCTGTTCAATAATATTTAAATAATAAATAATTTCATCTTTTCAGGCCGCTGCTATTTTATCAGAGCCCACTCCGACATCTGAGAATGAAAATTCTTCCACGATCGAATCGATGCATCGTTTGGCTAAACTTCCAATGATAGAGAGTACTCTCAGTATTGCATCTAATTTATATGGAAAGGTAAATTAATATTTTTAATCAATATGATATCAGAATCCAAAAAAATTAGGCCTCTTATGTAGATGCTATATTAATTATATATATCCCGTGTTAAATTGTAATTTAACGTTTTATAGGTAAAAGACGCGAGTCCAGTTCTGGGAGCTGTAATCTCAACTGCTGAGAAAGGAGTTACGACTGCTGTGGAATCGGCAAAGCCTGTCGCGAGCAAACTAAAGGTAATTCCAACCAGCACGAATTTTTATTCTGCTATATCTCTTGTCAAGGTTCGCTTACAGAAAAAAATATAAATCCAAGGGATCGGATTGTCAGGCAAAATTTATTTAATTTGTAGGCTCGTTAATAGGAAGTTTTCTTATTATTCGCTTTTGCTTCGTTCCCCTGATTCGAGGTCTATCGTGAATATTATAAAGGTGTCCGAGGTCTGTGGCACAGCTTGACATTTGATAAGGAAATGAAAGAGAAGGAATACCAGCCTTAGCTCGGGTAATTCATGGTTGCCATTCAAATACTCACCAGATGCGAACCACTGAATGTATTATAATTTTTAATTAATCTAATTGGTGCAAAAATAATTGCGGAATTAGGATAGGGTCCATTTTACATACTATTTTAACTGCATTGTATTTCTAATTTTACTGTTTGTTCAATATCAATTTGAGTTTATTGCTGAATGTATTAGTCCTTTTGATTTTTCTCTTATATTTATTTTACTTGAAAATATGATAATAGAAGGGTAATTTAATATAATAATAATTTGAAAAATTAATTTAATCTTTTGCTTTCATTGCCTATCAGGAATCAAAAATATTTCAAAGCGAAAATACCGAAAGCCGGGAGTCTGAAGAAATCATATCAATGAGAATGAACTTGATTTTTTGGAATCTGAGTAAAAGAGAGCAGGGGGCTGAAGCTACCTGAAAGAGATCCTACCTAGCCTAACTCAAGATACGAACAAGTGTTGTTTTTGTTTACCCGGCCCCCACCAGCAGATCGGTGGGGCCCTCGGGTCTATCCCTGGCCACAAGTTGTCGTTTATATACAAATTTCTTCAAATTCAGAAAAAATGAAGGAAAATAAACATTTCAAGTGAACGTTATGAGAAATTAAAGAACCTCCAGGCTATCCCCAGAGAAACGACAACCCTTCCCTGACTCGTTTACCCAGAGAGCCACCTCAAACCCACCCTCAAGGATACGAAAACATATCAGACTCCCGAATGCGTCAACAAAAGACGACTTTACGCAAAGCACAAAAACACTTGGGACCTGGGCCTCAATCTCTCAATCAGATCTGACCGCACCTCCTTATGACTCATTCATGAAATAAACAATGAGAGAATCTTTCGTGTTAGCTCTCTAATGGATCCTAAATTAAATACAAATGAAGGGATCCTAAAAATACGAACTAGCTAAAGAGAAGTAGGTACCTAAAGCTAAAATAAATAATTATCCATTAGAGGCCTAACATGAATGATACTTTCGTTGATTTTTCCAAGAAGACTCACGAGGAGAGGCTGCAGGTCCAAAAAACCCAAAAAATTATGTTGGCATGGCGCACCCAGCCACCTTCTATATCTAAGTGTCTAAACTACTGTTGAGGTGTGGAAAAAATTTTCTAATTTTCCTATTATCGAAAAATATTTAGGATATTAAAATTTGTATTCATATATTGGCCACACCTTAAGTCCTAGGTACCAAGTTGATGTTGAATCCCTCGGTGGATAAGATAATGAAATTCACTCTTCTTTTATAAAGAGATTGAAAGGTCAGATTGAATCTAATTTATAGAAAATTTTAGAAAAAGTTTACGAAATTTATGGAAAATCTCTTTTTAAATTTGATTAAAACAATAGAATTTTATTATTATTATAAATTTGGAAGATTTTCGGTAAGTGAATAAATTTAGAAATTGAAAATTAAAATAATGTTTTGCAATTAAATAAAAAATAAACAAAAAATTGATTTTTATTTATTTAAAAAAATATTAATTATTATCCTATCATTTAAGTAAGATCTAGAAAAAACCTAATCCTTTTTAGGGTCAGCTGAAAAAGAAGAAACATTCTCAAAAAGAGAGCTAGCTAATCTTTGATATCTAATCTTTGCGCCATGCGAAAAAACCTTTTTTGACGTCTCCAAGTTATGAAAAAACACGGTACAGAAGATGAAGCTCTCGAAGTTCTGCAACATCCAAAAAGCGAAGTTCTAAAGCCCCCGAAACAGAAGAGAGAGCTATAAAAAAAAGAAAGAAAATATTTTAGAAAAAACGAAAATTAATCATTTTTACTTAACTATATACATAAGAATAGATAGGAATAGATGGCTGAGAATAAACGGAAGAGGCTCTCGATTTTATTTCTAAATTATGTTTAGGTGTCAGAAGCGATTATTTTTAGAACTATATTATTATAAAGAAAATTATCATTTAAATTTTCATTAAAAATGTGTAAGGCCCATATTATATTTTAAGCCTGATGAAGGTTTTTCGAGCCATAAAATGGAAAAATGCTCTATTTGATTTTGTATTATTAGAAAATTAGTAGAATAGCATATAATTAAAAAAAAAATCATTAAAGGCAAAAAGATGAAATGTGATGATTTTGGAGGGTCTAATATATAGCATAGATACTAAAAAACCTTTTCTAATTAACTTTTAAGACAAAACAAAGGATAGCTTGGTCCAATTTATTTCGAGATATATAATCCATATCATAAGGGATACCGAGCAGGTAACTTTCGCAGAAAAAAATAAGATAAAAATACTATAAATAAAAAATGCCTATTTGAGAGGCTAGCTTTGATTTATTATTTTTCTTTTTAAAAATATTTAAATATAGAAGATACTGAAGACAAACCGCGAAAAGAATGTGAAATCATCAGAAAAAGATTTTTTTTAAAATTATATCTAAAAAATGAACTGGACAACTGATCGTCACCTTCCCTCATGGATTAATTTGCAAATAAAAGTTATTAGTAATTACTATTATTGACCTCGCAACTCGGAATGTCCACTAGGGCATAATTAAAAACAAGAATTCTTTAAAGAGCATCACTAGAATAAATTTTATATTAATATAAAAATTATATTATTAAATATTAAATAAGTATAATATTACATAATTAATCATTTTCAATAATTGGAATGAATGAATAGATGAATGGGTATATTTAGAAGATATCATTTATACAATAGATAGTAAACAAAAGCAACTTGAGATTCTAAACGAGCAGGTGTAAAGAGATACTTTTAAAGAAAAAATAAATATTAATAGAAAAGAGATGAAAATAATACACATTTATTATTAAAAGTATTTACTTGAATTTAATCTGGCTTATCTAAAAAAGAAAAAATGTTTCTATTAAACTGAAAAATATTTTAAGAATCGCGCAAAAATTTTTTTTAACCCTATAATATGAAATAATAGTAGAAGGATAAATTTAGTGATTATCAAAAATTTGAAGCCCTATTTTTTTAAAATTCTCAAGTTTCAAGTTCAGAACTTCCCTGACTCTAGGAGCAAAGGTAGAATGATATATATCGCTACACATTCCAAGTGTGAGTGGTTAGCTTCGTTAAAAAATTATTTTAACTACTAGTTAATTTATTTAAATTAATATGAACCGAGACTAAATGATCTCCGATGTCAAAAAAGTCCAGGACTTGAAAAATGCAAAAAACTCACTATTATTATTTTTTTATGCATGTATGCACATGTGTGTGTGTGGGTTTGTGTATATGACTTCTAGTCATCAAGTCTTTATTCAATTTTATTCAGGAGCTCATCTGGTATGTCAAAGATGTCCATTAGTTGCCCGAACTAAGATTGCCAATACTTCTGTTGTCTGCTTGTTAAGGTTTTCCCCTATTCTCCACTCAACGAGCATCAGGATGTGTGATAGGCCAGATAGTTCTTGCACCCGGGAAACCAATAATTTACAAAGCCGAAGCTGAATCAATATGCATAAAGATATATTCTTCTTTTTAAGAAGTCTAAGGCTTGCTCCCATGGTTCGGCGTTATCATATAAAAAACAAAAATACGATAGAAAGTATGATCAAGAAGGACCATCACATAATCTTTAGTTTTAGAAGGGTGAGAGAACAGCTGGCATTAAGGGAATCAGAGAGGAAATACCATGCGAAAAATTGTTTTTCCCTCTGAAATAGACAACTCGGGTAACTCGTGGTCGAGGTACACTATCTCACCCAATGTGAACCAATATTTCCATATTATTAAAAACGTTCAATCCTTATTTTATTATACCAAGGGCGGCCCACGAATAAAGAAGCTAATTCAGATTTGTCTCCTAATTCCTATTAAAATTTTGGACAATCCGGCAATCAGCTATTTGGAACACCACAACTCCATAATCAAAATAATTATTGATATAATGTCTATTTATCATTCAATTGACTATGAAAAAATATAAATATAAAAATATGAAGGGAGAGTAAACTAATATTTGGCTATTTCGGGTCAGAATGATGGGAAAACTGACCATTTCAGACAGAGGCCCTATGAACCTCCTGTATACTTGTACGTTTCTGAAGCACACATTTTTGTCTAAACTTAATTTTATATTTTTTAAAGAGAGAAACGCATATTTTCTATATATAACTAGTTTATTGTATGATCTACATAAAAACAAATTGAGTATGTGAAAAATACTAAGAAAATGTTATCTAGAGATTTTGGGTGAATTATAAAATAATAAAATATTAAGATCATTCTGAAGGTAAGCGTTTGTCTCTTCTGAAACAAATATTGAATGAAATATAATCATTTTGAGTTAGATGTTTGAATTTTTCAAAAATTTTTTGTCAGTATATACTAGAGGTAAAAGGGTATAAAAATTAAAAAATTTTAAATAGGGGCTTACCAAATGAAGAATCTCTGAGATTAAAACCGACTAGCGCGGAAATGAGATCTTAACTGGGACGGCTTCTGAGCCTGACTAACGAGAGGACACAGATGGTCAGGTATGGCTGGGCTCTGAACCTGTTCCAACAGGAATCAAAGTATATAGAAAAGTATATCTATATTTATATGTCTGTGTGAGGATGTATGAGAGAAGGTAAAGTAAGGTTATTTTATATTTTCCAATATAATTAAATTCTTACAACTATGTCCAAAGAAAAGAAGTTTTTAATAAAAATATTTTTTTAATGATTCATTATCAGGAAAAGAGGAGAGTATATACAGTATTTGTATAGCTATCTGCGTAGCTAAATGTAAATTCAAATCAGACTCTAACATTTCGCATAAATATGCAAATGATATAAAATTTAAACAGCTGGTTCTAATTTCAATCATTTTCCGAAAGCTATTTGATTTTTACTTTCTCTTACCTATATATGTAATATATAGAAAGTATTGCAATAACAAAAAAAAATCGATGTCGCGATTTCAACTAAAATACACGTTTTGAGGTTCTCTGAGTATAAAAAAATGGGTTTCGCAAAATGGTCTGTCTGTGTGTATGTTTTATGTTTGTGAACAAGATTTCTCAAAAAATAAAAAACGTACGAGGATGAAATTTTATATTTAAGCTAAATACTCTTGTCGCACGCATCTCGAAGCTTTTCAATAAAATTGGCCAAAGAGTACCTATTCTTTGCTAATGTACTTTTTTTTTTTTATTTTTTAAAAACTTTTCTCTAACGATTTTGATTAAACTTCATAAATAAATTATTTATTAGGCGACCTCTGAAATGTATTATCCCTTTCCCTTCCCCCTCCAAATATTATGAGCCCCACTTTGATGATATACTCTTTTTTCGATTTTCTCTGAAACTACTTTAATAATATTGATTAAATTGGCTGGATATATAATAAATTAGAATATCTTTAAGATGTATTAATCATTTTCCACCCCAAAATAGTATGGGGCCCTTGGATTTTAAGATTCCAATTGAAAAGAGGAAGACCCGTTGCCGTAACAAAATATAAATATTTTTAATTTCGAGGTTTATTAATAAACTGAATTTAATTGCCAACTTAATTAACTTAATTTAATTTTTTATAATTTTAATAATTGATTAATACACAAACGAAAAATCTCTAAAAATAAAAGCTAATTAAAATTGTGAACAGACTATCAAGTAAGCCCGACGCAAAAAATCTGGTGTGACAGCACATGATACAATTTTCTTTAACTTAGGTATGAGAAAGGTGTGTAATGTGTGACGATCACATCAGATTTTATTATTTTCTTAACTATGTATGTAATATATAGTATTTCAATTGGCAAAAAATAGGTGTCAAGTTTTCAAAGGAAATACACATTTTGAAATGACGCATTCCCGTAAAAAAATCAATCTTTAATGTTTTTTTCAGAATTCAAAAGAATCGGATGATTTATGCTAACTTTCCTATATACTCGTATTATTCTTAGATCCCCCGTGGCGAGAGATAACCTTAAAAGTCAAAGTATGTGGCTTCGGATCCCAGGATTATAATCCCATTGATATAAATAAATGTGCCTGGATTATATGTATCGTAAATAATATATATTTTATATCATTTAAAGTCTATGTGGCCTCAGATGCCGAAAAGACTTTAAAAAAAGAATCTTTCTTAAATGATATTCCAAAATAAGGGATTTCAAAGATCATCTTTTTATGAATTTTAATCAAAATCGTTAGATCGAATTTTGAGAAAATCGGAAAAACTAGTACATCAGTAATCAGGGCCAATTTTATTGAAAAGCTTCGAGTTTCGAGGCGCAAGCGGGTTTACCTAAGTTAAATATAAAATTTCAACCACGAGCGTCTTTTCGTTTTTGAGAAAGAAATCTTGTTCACAAACACACTATTTTGCGACACTCAGTTTTTTACTAAAATAACCTCAAAACGAGGATTTCCGTTGAAATCTCGACATCGACATGCTATATATAGTATGTGATCGCTAAAAAAATCGATGTCGATATATATGCCCTATTCTATATATTACATATATACTGTAGGTTAGAGAAAGTAAAAAATGTAAAAGAACATTTGCTAGCTGCCTTTTAAGCTTGCCTTTCTAGCCTCTATTGAATAATAAGGAATGTACATAACCCATACTTTATTTGGTAGCTGAGATATAAATTATTTAATTGAAATTTTTATATAAATATCATCGTTCAAGACGGAAAGAGAACCATTAACTCTTGAATTATGAAACATGAGGGGCTTTTAATGAAAACGTATGTTGAATATTACAAAAACATTAGAGTTTAAAAATTAAGGAATGAAGAGAAAATAATGAGAATGTGGTTTTTGAATTCACTTATTAAGTGAAGGTTCTAGTAAATGTTTATATTTATTAGACTATATTAGAGTAAATATAATTAATTTTAAATTAAATCTACTTACCAAAACAGCAAGATTTAGGCGGGCAATGCTGGAGAGAAGCAGCGCGGTCACGATGTGAAGAGGAGGCCTACTCAAGGTTCACTGAGGAGCAGAGTGGCTAGCGGCGTTGGTTTGAAGTGGTATTGAGCATGTTCCAGCTTGTTCCACCTGGTCAAATAGAATAAGAAATAGGATTTAAAAAATAGAATTTTATTAAGATAAACAACGAATAGATAGATATTTTTTTTTTTTAATTTTCTCTAATATTTTAATATAATAATAATAATAATAATGAACAAGTCTCTAGTTTGGTATATATAGGCATTTATGTTTAATTAATTAATTATGATACCATTTTTACTTTCTCTTATCTATATATATATATGTGAAATATATAGTATAGGAAAAGTATTGGGATCTCAAAAAAAAAAAAAAAAAAAATCGATGTCGAATTTCAAAAGAAGTATACATTTTGATGAGTCACGCATAATGCTCTGTGTGTGTTATCAAAATATCTTAAAAACCAAAAAAACATTCCATGTTCAAATTTTATATTGAACAAATTGAATGCAACAGCAATATATTTTCAATAAAATTAACTAACCAACTCTATTTACTTTTTTCCGAAATTAATGTCATTTTCACCAAGATATTACTAGAATATAATCACTTTATACTCAAAATAGAAAATAGAAATATTTACCTCTTTGATTTAATTTCAAGTAGTAGCATAGTTAGAAACGCCAGGTAAGCAGGCACCCGTCCACTCTTCTGGGAAGGTAATGAAGCGAAGGCCAAAGTGGCGGCGGTGGTGGGGGACCGAAGAGAGGATGTCATTGCAGGGGAAAGGATCCAAAAATCTGAAACTTTAAGAATATAAACATGGGTAAATTTTTGCTTCCTAAACTAGCTCTGAATAAAAAGTGGTGAATAGGACTTATAAAAAATTTCAATAAGAAGTTAAGTCATGGACTGATTTTAATCGGATTATTGTTATATATAAATAATTAAGTAAAGAACGATTTTGGTTAGAAGGCGCTAACCTCTGTAACTCTTAACTCTGAAAAACTCAGAACCAATAGGCAAATTTCAATTGAAATTTTTTAAGTACAGATAATTTTGCCAAGCACTTAAGGATAATATTTATTATAGGGCACTAACCACTGTAAGTGATTAAGTCTGCAACCAGCAGAAGAATTTTGATGGTATATTTTTTTAAAGTGTAAAGAATATTTTCGAGGAGTTTCTCAGTTATAAAATGTTAAATTAGGGATCGGATTGGCACTATTTTTTTTTATCGTACTTTATTTTATAAAGACAGGAAATTTAAAAGCCCTTAAAAAATAGGAAGTTATTCCAACTGAAAGAATAACTAACTAAGAAACGAAGGGTGCGAGTTAGAGAAAAGTGGATACCATCGGAGAGTTCTGAGGTTTGTTTAAATTTCATCTAGGTATATAGTTAAGAGAAAATTTTCTTTCTTTGGTTTATCCTTTGATTCGTGTATATTAAATCATAGAAAATACCGAAAAGTAATATAGAATAAACCAATTCATAACCCATCAAGGGAAAGACTGGCATTGAACCAGCCTGAGCTCGGACGACTCTTGGTCGCCATCCATATTATTATTATACATTCATTTTTAGATCACTACTCGACAATTACAACCAGAATCATTTATAGAGAAATGCAAATATGTGCCAACGAAATCCAAACATCCCGAAAGATATAAATAAAATGATTAAAGAGAAGATATATTCAATTTTCTACGAACCCTACAAAGCAATACTTTTTGCTTTGTAGTAAATTTCATTCTCACTTTTAAAAATTATAAAAAAAATATCTAGAATTTATACATAATTTATGATAGTTTCTTCAATAGTATTTAATAATTCTAACTAAAGTCTCACTTAGAGACAATAAATATATAGTATTTGAATGACGAGTCGGCGGAGCAGCTAATCGCTGAACAGGAAAAAACACAATAAGAAAATAAAGATATAATAATTATTTCAAAATCCAAAACATTTATTTATTTATTGAAGAAAATTTTTTTTTTTTTGCTTTTTCGGAATTTGAAGTTACATTTACTATACTTCTTTAAAAAATTCTAATAAAGCTTTTTATTTATCTAGCCATATTTATTTATATTTTTGGTTTAAAAAATATACTTGGTGATTATCAAAGCTTTGGCTTTATTGCGCTTCAATATTAATAATACCTCTATCTTCAAGGCTAAGAAAAAATTGAAGCCCCTCACTCTTAAAGCTGAGCAGAGCTTTTGTTTCATAATCTGAATGGATAGCTTGCCGTCCTAAATGATAAAATATATTTAAATTATTCCAAATAAATATGAACGGGTTACGTACGTGCATTGTAAATAAATAATTATTATTTCAAAGTCCATATCGTTTCGAAAAAGATTTAAAAGTAAAATATATCAAAAACAATAAATATTTGTATAAGAAAAAGTTGCTATATTAAAATTAAAAAAAAATCATAATTTAAAAAATGTCCAAAATACACCCATTTTTCTATATAATAAAAAATTTAATAAATATTATCTAGTCTGTTTTATCAATATGGACGGGATATTATTATCTAAACCTATATGTAGTATATAAATAATATATATTTATCAAATTCGTCACGTCATTAGCCATATGTCAATTTATAGGACACGAGAGAGGGTGCTTAATTGCCTTGAAGAACGAGGAGTGGGTGACTTTTTCAGAGAGGGGGATCTTAATACCAATATAGTGAATGCATCTGTAAGGTGTATTTGTGTGTGGGTGTGTGTCTGTGTGTATGGTCCTTGGGTAGAGAGAGAGAGAGAGAGTGGGAGAAGCAAGGCGGAATGGATCGATATGCGGTCACAGGATCAATTAGACCCCCGCGACAGAGCCAGTTCGTAGCCGACGTGGTTGAAGTGTGTGAGTGTGTACGTGTGTGGTTCGGTTGGTGTGTTTGTGTGTGCGTGTGGTTCGGTGTGTGGTGGGTGGTTTGGTGGGCTGGGGAGGTGGCATGATAGATTGGAGCGGCCGCCGCACGCCGACACGCGCCAATGCGAGACAAGGAGAGAGAGAGCTCGAGAGCCGACAACCCAACCACGTTGTCCACCAACCCGGATTACAAATCCCCATACACACACACATTCACATACGTAAATACTAATTTGTGCCAAAAATCTAGAAAAACAAAAATACAAACAAGCCAGGCATATTAATATTAATTTTGCTCAACCTTTGGGAAGCAGTTATTTCAACATTTCAAAGTAGTCTTTGGGAAAGAACTACCTTTTAAATCCCCAAATGGGGGCTCCTGATTTTTGAAAAAAGAGAATTTTTTTAAAGAAAAAAAAACTGTGAAACTGTGATAACGCCCAGGGATTCCAGTTGAAGCCCGTTTAGCCTTCCCGAAATTTATAATTTCATCGGAAAATGTCATGAAAAAATCGCCTTTGAAATAGTTAGGTAGACAATAGATTGGTAGTCCCTTGATTGTGATTTTGATGAGTTTTTTAAATTTATATACAATAGATAAGAGAGAAATAAGCAGTCAAAGAATGAGGCTTGGTGAAGGGAAAAGAGGGAAGACTCATATATATTAATAGGAAGAAGAAATACAGACTTGGCTCGGATAATTCATGGTCGCCCTTCTCGTACTCCCAAGATCTGAGTTTTTGAATACAGACCGACATCAAAATATATAGAGATAAGTCATGGCTATTCAGTGTAGAAGGTAGAAAAATGATAGTGCAGCCAGGAGAACAATAAAACAATTGTATCAAAATATATTTAGATATAAATTCAAATTGCAAAATTTCAAGATTTCAATACTTCATCTTTTGTTGTAGCCGGCACTGCGGAGTGGGATCAGTGAGGACTCGGCTAATTTTTTTTTTTTTATATATTTTAATTCCTAATTGAGAATTTCTTCTCTACTAGCTATCTATTCTATCTATTTGATTATAGTATGGGCCTCTAAAAATAACTTGCACTTGGGCACAATCTTAGAGAAAACTGTTTTTTTTTTTGGGGGGGGGGGGGGGGGGGGGGGGGGGGTTTGTTGTTTTTGGTGGCAAATATTTTA
>JAAAKE020119651.1:0-15590 GCA_010014785.2 Anisolabis maritima | reverse complement strand
TTTTTTGCGGCCCACCTAAAGTTAAGCATTGTTTATTTGGCCCAAGTTAGCTTTTGAGTTTGACACCCCTGCTCTAGGCAAAGGAAAAATCTCCCCTTAGCCATATCTATTTTACACTCGCAGTCAAAATCAAATATAACATATTCAAAATTTTTAGTGAGTATCAAAAATTATAGAAAAATAATTGTATTAATCAAACCTGCAAAAAATACGAAAATCGACAGGTAAATAAGTCAGCACTTTTGCCCAGGGCTCAAACTCTGGAGAACGAATGGCTGTTCATCAAATGAACAAGCGACCTAGGAATGCCTAATCGTAAAACCTGCCATGTCCAAAGCTAGAAAAAACAGGCTCTTTGGTTTAAACCAGGTTTAATTTCAACTATTATATTTAGTTTAACTTAATATAAACCAGTTTAGACTCATTAATTATAAACTTCCATTGTCAACTCATGGAGAAGTAAATAAGATACTCTTGCTCAAGTTTAAATGCTGAATCCCAAATTTTTGTATTATAATTTTCCTTTCTGATTGTCTCTTGATTATTACAATACAATGTAAAGTTCTAGCATTAATTAGAATTATATATATAGTTAAAATAATCAAGAGGCTTTATTTAAAAAGTACTTGCTTTAAGGCATGGTTTAAACCCCCTCATCCTACGATATGCCATTCTATATAATTAAAATAGACCAGAAAGTCTCTTACCTATATATGTAAATATATACCTATTGATGTAAATGAAACAATTCTTTATGAAGACAATTTTCAAGCCTTTATTTAAAAAATTCTACCAGCCGACGTTTCGGAGAGGCAACGTCCCCTTTTTCAGGACTAGTAGGGTATTAAAATATAAATTGTCGTCACCATGTTCGAGGACCACTCAAAGTCCTTCTCAAAACGCCTAAGTGAATTAGACAATGATGGCGAAATGTATAGGAGAATTTATATTTTAATACCCTGCTAGTCCTGAAGAAGGAGATGTGGATTCTGCGAAACATCGATTGGATTTTTTTTATAAAGGTTTGAAAATTCTCTCCACATAGAGATGTTTCATTTACATCAATTATTATTATATTTCAGTGTTTCCCAATTCAAATGTGTGATACGCGCACCGGCACCGGAAAGCCACATAATAACAAAAAATATATTATCTATAAAATATCGTTGTTTTTTTTTTCAAAAATTTTTTAGCTACCGGTGCGAAATCCTCTTGGCTAAAGTTTACCGGTATTTGATTTGGGAACCTCTAATATATTTAATAAATAAATTTAAATTATACTTTTTATTTTTTTTAGGAAATTCTAACTGAAATGTATCAAAATATCCCTTCAATTTGCATTTCAATATCAAATAGTCCAACAAAAACATCGGAGATAACAACAAATACAAAGAATATAACTCCACTTCAACGATTGCAAAGTTTTGCTCATTCGAAACATTCAATTCAATCTGAGCAACAACCACCAGCAAAGAGAAGTTGCAATCAAACAAATAAAATTACAACAAATTTTGTATTTAAATTAGAAAATAAAAATGATGGAATTTCTAAAGAAGGACAAAAAAGTGTGAATTCTTCAATAAAAATTGAAGGAAGAGAAAAGAAAGAAGAAATAAAGAATGAGGAGAAAGCAAAAGAAGAAATTGTTTTAATAGACAAAGAAATAAAAAAATCAATAAATAAAAATGAGAATGAAGATATTATTAATGAAGAGATTTCAGAAGAGGAAGGAAAAGAAAATGATGAATTGATCGATGAAGATCCGATACAAATTAATAAAAATCGTATTTCATTAAAATTAGATATCGATTTAGAGGAGGTCAAATCACGATTTAGATCAAGACATTTAAAAAAAGAACAGAGAGAAGAGAAGTTGAATGTCAAATTTCGTGCAACAATCGACCCTAAAGAGAACCAAGAAGCCGAGAATGAATTGAATACATTTTTCTCAAAAGAATCCTTCTCTCAGGTTTCTTCTTTTTTTCCTATTTATTTTCTTCCTCTATCTCTCATATGAATGGTCCTATTTGAACAAAAATTGTTTATTTAAATAAAAATTCTTAAAGCGTAATAAATTATATATACAATTAAAAACATATAATTAATATTTATTAACTCACACATCCCAACCTCGGATCGAATTCGGATCTCTGAGTTTGCGCCCGATCGTAGTGACCTCTATACTAGCAGAGCCATTCACTCTATTGAGTTCTATTAAATTTTAATTTAAAAGAGTTTTTAGCCTGATTGCAGAGATTGAGATTAAATTCTTTCTCTTCTCTTTGCATTACGCTTATCTTAATTTATTTCACTTTCAATCCCTCCATTATTTCAATTCTACAAACAATTTTCAAACCTCTAGATTTTTCACTCTTTCGATAAATAAATAGAAACATATTTTAATATTGGAATTGGTAACTTTCATAGTTTTTATGTGATCAAGGTGAGTTGAGTCTTCTTTAGATATACATCACAAAGAAATCTACAATCTGATGTGAAGCAGATGACACTGAGATTGTAGTGTGTGGCGACCATCTTATTTCTCTCTTCACGTCAGATTGTAGATCTGAGAGATGTAAGATTCTTTGTGATGTATATCTAAAGAAGACTCAACTCTATCATAGTTAAACCAGAAATGTAATTTAATTATTAGAGAAAATCTTTTGTTGACTTAAAATATATTAATATAATTATTAGATTTCAAATAAAATAAAATTTACAAATAACTATTCATATGGGACAGAGAGAGTATTAGCCTATTATTTTCTATAAAATGAAATTTGTTTTTTAGATGAAAGTGATTGGGCAATTTAATCTTGGATTTATTGTTGCCCTTCTCGACGGGGACGTTTTCATTGTTGACCAGCATGCAACCGATGAGAAATTCAATTTCGAGAAATTAGAAAAAGAAACGAAACTTCAACATCAGCCTCTAGTTGTGTAAGAAATATCCTCTTTGATTAGATTACATAGCTACTCTACTTAAAACAAAATGGCATGAATTATCTCTGAAACTCTCTTATCTCATTTAAAATTTAAAATTTCACCATTTATAAAAAAGGCGGATGCATAGGTTTTTTTTTTTTTTTTTTTTTTAAATATATGGAAGTATGAGGTCCAATGGGATCTATAATGACCAGTGGTCACATGCAACAAGAAAGAACATGATTAAGAGAGAGTGAGGACTTTAAAAGGTGCTACTTGAAGATAGTAAGAGGAAGGTAATTCCAGTCACGGAAAGTTATGGGGAAAAAGGAAGACATGGAACAAGAAAGAAGAATTTACCAATTCTACTATTCGCGAGTTTAACGACGTAGGGTTGTTTGGACGATGATTACCTTGTAAAGCAAAACAAAATCATTTGAGACGTTTTAATTTCGTTTTATTTTAATACAAGTGGGTAAAATACAAAGAGGTTGTTTGTCGTTGTGTTGTTTAAGTTTTATTAGTTTGTTTTTTTCCAAGTTCAAAACTTACTATTATTACTTCTTATTAATTCTAGAATTAAAATATATAATAGGTAAAATCATCAACCTACCTAGAGTTGATTAAAACCTTAATTTACTAAAATTACAAAATGTTTCTTGATCTTAATGTCTCAGAAGCACCTCAGGGGTTAAAAACCACTGGGATAAAATAATTTAATATAATCTAGGAAAACCATAAAGAAAGGCACTCATAGCTTTCATCATTTTACTTGTACTCTTCAGATTCTCAGATAAGAGAAAGTAAAAAGATAAACATAATAGAAGGCAAAAAAAAAAAAAAACATTGCTAATAAAACTCTTTTTCTTTGCAGACCTCAATCGTTAGAGTTGACTTATGTAAACGAGAATATTATAATTGAAAATATTGAGATATTTAAACAAAATGGTTTTGATTTTGAAATTAATGAAAAAGGTAAGAGATGGAATTAAAATTTTTTTAGAAATTAAATAGACCTAGAAACAAGTTTTGAACAGGAAACATACCCGGCTATGATGACTCTCAACCAAAAAGTGGTAGTTCTCTACTTTAGCTTTTTGGATATTTAAACAGCAAGTTGTAGTTTTCAAAATAGTGCCCCAAAACTATCGTTTAAGATAAATGAGCGAGAGATGATTATTTTGACTAAGCCTATATCAAAAAGATAATTCATAAATCTTTAATGTTAATAACAAAAGCCTTTGTGGATAAATATGAAGCACTATTCTGGTCTTATTTTCCTATCTTCTGTCAGTGCTTTTTTTTTTCACTCTGCCCTAGAGGCTTGTTTAAATTACAAGATAAAATCCTGGCGAGGCTTCAGAAATTTGCCCAACTCTTACAAACATTCCATCCATCCTTCTCATAATATCCTCTCACTTGCTGTGTAATTAAAAGATTCAAAAGACCTTATTTTAATCGAATATAAATTATTTTTGTATAAAATTTGATAAATCTTTCAAAAAATAACAAAGAAATTAATGGAAAAGGGCTGCTTTTGTTAACATATTCTCTTATTTATTATTTCTTCCCTTCCTTTGAAGCTCCATAAGATGCGTCCTGAACGTTAATTAAATTAATTCCAAGATAAACCAAGTTTTATTCCTAGAGGTCAGCAACAAGTTTCGTTTGTCAAGAAATATCCTCCAATAATGATAAACAATTTATTCATAGATTACACAATCATCATTGTAAACTTATATTTTATCCATTCATTCCATCCATTTGAAAAGTTTCAAAAAAAAATATTTTGAAGAATAATTGAAAAATTAAGAATTACAAAGCCTAATAAATTAAATTCTCAAAACTCTCTAATTTATAAATGACTGAATAATAATAATAATTAAAGAATATAATTTTATTTTTTCTGTTTCTGTAGTCGATCGGAAAAAACAAACAACAACAATAATAACAAATGGTTGACGTCACCTTCTTTTTCAAATCAAATCACTAGACTGTGCTGTAATATTATAATAATTGAAAATAAGGCATATGACGAATTATCTCTTTCCTTGGCCTTTCAAGTGAGAATCGTCGATATTTTCTTTCTTTCCTTAATAATATGTTAAAAAAAGACCCCATTAGAAAAGGCTAGAAGTTCCAAAGAAGTGGGAGGAAGAGGCGTAGCTTTCCTTCGGTGTATGAATTTAAATTTCATGTTTCAGCTGAGCCCATGAAAAGGGTGAAATTAATTGGAATCCCTATGAGTAAAAATTGGCATTTTGGAAAAGATGACATCGACGAAATGATCTTTATGCTTCAGGTATAATTTCTTCATATTTCCTCTTCAAAAAAAAAAAAACTATTTCCTTTAATTCTCCTTCTCTTCTTTAAAGGATTCTCCAAACACGATGTGTAGACCAACCAGAGTGAGAGACATGTTGGCATCGAGAGCGTGTCGGAAGTCAGTGATGATTGGAACGGCGCTCACCAAGACTCAAATGCAAACTCTCCTCTATCATATGGCAGAAATGGATCAGCCATGGGTATAAAATCAAATAATAATTTGAGACAAATAGTGAAAATTAAAATAAAAACAAAACTTGAACTTGTGCAAACAAAATCGCTTGAGGAAAAACAAGAAAAATTGGGCCAGGTTTAAGAAGAAATGTGAGGGGTTTGTAGGAAAGGCCTCAAAAAAAGTCCATCAGGTGAAACAGGAGGTGACGGGGAAATAAAAAGATATCAGTAAACTTAGAATTTCGAAACGGCGGGGCTTCGCACTTGAAGCCTTTTGCAAAAAGGTCTTTCGGATTCTTGCCTTAAATCAAAATAACCTGAACTTAAAAAAGCTTTTTTTTTTTTTTACTTTCAGTAATGAAAGTAATGCATTCGGTTCAATATTTCAAAATAATATCCAGATATTATATTAACGGAAGTCCATGTTTTGGGGTCATATCATTTTCAGACAATGGCCGTATATGTGTCTGTATCCAAAATATAGGCTATTTATTTATATTAATTGAATTGTTGTTATTGTTGGTAATATCTATAATTGTTGCTTATAACAGTCTCTTAAGGGAGGCTTTTTGGACTTTACCAAATGGCTTGAGTATAGTTAGCAGGATAAATAGACAGTTGGAGATTGAAAAAAAGCAATTTCATGAGGTGGCAACAGGAGTAAATAAATGGGCAATCAAGCAGATGGCTCATAGAGTCCAATGGAATTAAATTTATTCATATTTAGATTTTAAAATAAATAAATAATGTAGGATAATTTTATTTTTTCAGAATTGCCCTCACGGACGCCCTACAATGAGACATTTAATCAATTTAAATTTATTAGCCCCTACGCAAATGGATGTATAATTTATTTTTTTAATTAATAATAAATATCAATACATATACACTAGAGAGTAATAAAATTCAAAATTCCCTCTCCTTAGAATATATTTTTGTCCTTGACTGTCCCTGGCTCTGGCTCCAATTTGTCGCATTTACGGGCCTTGGAACTGATTACCATTTATTTTGTTTTTAAACAAAAAAAAAAAAAAAAAAAAAGGTGATTATAATTTTAATTCGAGAGGATATTCAACTCTTTATTCAAAGGTATGTATTTGATTAATTGATCGATCGGAGACAAAAGGAAAGAGAGCTCTTCTCTTGGCTCTTTTTGCTATTGACATTTTGTCTCTTACCCCTCAAGGTTATCTGTCTCTCTTTCTCTCTCATTCTCTCACTTATCATTCATTAGTTTTCACTTTTATTTATTTATTAACCCGGCCCAATTTTTTCTTTTAAATATTCGCAATTATTTGAACAATGTTACAGGCGTTTATTAAAAAAAGTTAAAGGTTTATTCATAAAAAAAATAAAAATAAAAACTATAACGTTCTAATTTAATTAATATATTATAATATTTTTTTATTAAATTTAATTCAAAAATGGTTCCCATTAAAATTTTCGCTTATTTAATTGATACTTAATTCTAATAAAAATTCTAATAATAAATGTATTTCGGATAAAAAAAATTTTGAATTTGAAATAAAATAAAATAAAAATTAATATGAAATCAATAAGAGTTGATTTAGCTGTTTGTCAAGGAAGTTTTAAATTATTTATTTTTGCATTTGATTATGACACTTGTACAGAGAACGTTTCAGCATTGCTTTGTTCAGATCTATCATTTGTCAATCAATCACATTTACAAATTATTAAACAAGAGAATTAAAAATAAATGAATCATTTTTGTATTTACAGAAAAAATTTTTTCTTTATTTACGTATTTCCTTTTATTGAAAAAAAAACCCAAGACAACTTTAATCGACCACTTTGATTTCTTTATTTTTAAAAAAGGAAATCAATAAATTTACTGATATTTTACCTAAAAACCGTAAATTTAAATTTCATTTAAAATAAAAAAAATTGTTCATTTTCAAAACATAATATATAGAAGCATTAAAATAAACAATGTACAAATATGATACAAAGAGCCTTCGAAAGGAAAAAAAATAGGAAAAGAAGGCACTAGAACCCGCTCTTTGTTGAAGACTAAATGTTCCAGTAATTATAATGATAATTAGTGGAGTGGAAATGCCAAAAGGTTCAAAAACCAAGATAGATGAAGCACAAGAACTAGAAAGTCGCTGTTATTGAGTCTTTATCATTTCCTACTCCTCCCTTTGTTACGGAAAAGAATCTCAAGTCACAATAGACATATATAATTGTCTTTCCTTTTGAAAAAATATTTTATCAAGATGTCATTGGTCACCTCAAAGTTAACAGAAAATTAAAATTTTTTTGAATTTCCAGATATGAATTAAAAGAAATGACAAGAGACTCTGATTATATTCAAATGTCAAGAGCCATGAAAGAGAAAATCCGAAGACAAAATCGATCAGAAGAGATCAAAGCGAGAGATCGTGAAAGAAATCGAATTTTAACCCAACAGAGACGAAGGAATGAATCCGAAGAAGAAAAACTTGCGAGACGTGAGAAACAACGAATCATGCAACGCATTTCTAGGATGAATGAGTCAGAAGAAGCCCGAGCCTTGCGTCTTGAAAATGGACGAATTCGTGCTAAATTTAGACGTTTGAATGAATCGTATGAACAAAGGCAATTGCGTTTAGAGAAAGAACGCGTCAATGCACGATTAAAACGGATGATGGAAACGGCGGAGCAAAAAGAAACCAGAAGAAGACGAGATACGCTTAGGCAAAAAGAGAAAAGACAAAAGAAGAAGTTAATGGAATTGTTTTCAAAAAACACAGAAAATCCCGATGATCTCTTGTCTTCATGTAACAACTCAGCAGAGTCGATTATCATTCAACCGTAAGTTTAATTCTTCTCTTTCTAGTCCAGCTATGAATGCTGCCCTACATAAAATCGGCTATTTTGTCTATTTGCCTTGATGGATGTCATATATTGTATATTGTTTACTAACTTTTAACAAACCATTTGAAGTAGTAAGTTGGCTCTTGCACTTAACAATAGAGGAAAGAGCAGGCAACCTCTACGATACTAAAACTCTCAGTTTTAATTTAATAATGCCATCATTAATATGACAAAACAGTGAGTCAAGAGCTGTCAGTTTATTGTGTATTTAAGAATACAAGCATTCTTTGAATATTAAATACACAACAAACCGACAACTCTACAATTTTGACTCACTGTTTTGTCATATTAATGATGGCATTATTAAATTAAAATCGAAACGTTTCATACTTGTAAGTTTTAATAGCGAAGAAGCTACATCTTCCTCCACTATTTGACAAATAATGATTTATTTATATATATATATATATATGCTTATATATTCTTTACATCCCATTGCTGTTATTTATTTATTTATTTTCTCTATTTATTTTAAATCTCAAGCCAGCCCTGTCCCATGGTGCAGAGGTAGAGGTCTCACTTCACGTACTAAAGGTCCCTCCCTGAGCGACAAAAATTTATTTATATTATTGGCTATCAATTTATATAAATAAAAAAAGGCCTAAGATGCCGAAAAAAAAAAAATTCTTAAGCCAAATGTTTTAATTTTTGATTTTAGATAATTTTAATGAGTACTGCAGGATGGGTCCCAAGAAACAAGTCCTGAACGTCCGCTGATGGTGGCCATCGATACGAATTTTTCTCTAATGTATATACATATATATTTAATCAAAATGGCCTCTGAAGCTAAAATTTATTTTTAAATAAAATAAAAAAAATCCAAAATGCAGAGAGCATTGTTTTGTTTACATGTCAATAAATTCACTGGCGCATATTTAATCCCTTACTGTCCTTCTTGTTTTTTACTGGCTCCATACTCTATACTTTACATCCTTTAATCCAGTTTCATTAATGAATATTCTTAATGTTTGACTCACTTTTCGTTAAATTGTTTTTATTTATTATCTCTCTTTATATTTATTGACAAGTAAACAATGCCTCTCTCCCCGTGGCCGAGAGGTAAAGATAGTGACATTGCCAGTATGGATAACTTTAAAAACCGAGGACCGTGGGTTCGGATCCCAGGCAGTCCGATGAAAATTTATTTATATCATTTGGATACCAATTGATGTAAATAAATATGCCTGGATAATCAGTATCGTTAATAAATATATTGTTTCTCATTTTAAAGTCTAAATGGCCTTAGATGTCGAAGAGACTTAAAAAATAAAATGCTCTAGGCATTATGCATTAAAATTATCTTTCAGTCCCTGCCCCTTGGAGCAGAGATCATGTTCTACATTCTAATGGTCAGAGATTCGTTTCTTGTCCTAAGAGGGGAAATTTATTTAAATTTTATTGGCTCTCATTAATATAGACGGAATCTAAAAAGCCTCAAATGCTAAAAAAAGATTAACAAAAAAATTTGTTTATCAACCTGAATTTTTATATTTTCATTCAAGTTTTTTTAACTTTTTCCAATTGAATTGTTAACCTCAAAAACAATCCGAAAGAAACAAAAATAATATTAAAAATTCTGAGTTACTATTAAAATAAAATAAAGTAAAATTTACAAATTAAAATTGCTATTAAACAAAAACATAATAAGAAGAAAAGGACGCAAATAAATCTCGAAATCATCTTAGAATTTTGTATCTACATTGATATTGATTTTTTGGGAGATTGCCCCTTAAAAGTGCAGGGATACCAATATTTCGAACTAGCAAATGGGCTACTCAAATGTTTTCTCATTTATTTTTAGTTATTTGTTAATTTTCTTATCATAGGATTATTTTTGTATTTTTCAGAGAGATAATTCAAGAAGTTTTGTTCGGGAAAAACCTTTATAAAACATTAAAAGGAGAATCAGATCAAAAAAATGATGAAAGAATTTGCATGAAGAAAGAAGAAACAGGTAGACAAGCACTCATGTAAAATATTTTTTCTTTTATTTTTACCTATTTACTAATTATATTTAAAAAATTATTATTTTTTTTAATTAAAAGGGGAAAAGAATAAAAAAAATCCATTTTATAAGAGATTAGAGTCATCATCCCTTACGGTAATAAAATTAAATGGAGGAAGGGTCCTCAAAAAATATTTTGGTAACATTAGATCAATTTAGATTTTTTTTTTTGCGATTACATTAACTTTTGTTTCGAGTAATAGATAAATTTTTAATTTTCTGTCGCAAAAAGAGGGAAAAAATAATCGTTAGTTTTTTCGCTCATTTATTTCCAAATACACTGGGATTCCATGGGATATTTTGACCGCGTCCCACAGCCTTCTTCAGCTAAGAAATTTTACTTTTGGAAAAAATCAATAAATAAAATCTTGCTTAAGAATAGAGATACATAATTATTTTTATAAACATACTAATCTCACCAAAAGTGAGTTGAACTCCGAATGATGAAATTTATTGTATTTGGAAATAAATGAACGAAAAAACTAACAGGATTTATAATTTTTTCTTTCTTTATTAATATTAATTTTTGACTTTGTTCTGAGAAAAATAATTGGTACCACTTGTACCTAAATTTGAAATATTGGTTTAAAGTCTTTCTTTTATTTTCACTGGTCCTATATAATCAAATATTCTAATATTATATTTATAATATATATGATAGCTCTCAAAAGCCAAAAATTCAGATTCTCTTTTGACGGCATCAAAATCTAGAAAACCCAAAGTTGAAAAATAAAAGAGATCCCACGACTAATGATATGTATATTAGCACATTTTGAGTGGTGCCTTGCGTTTTCCGTTTCCTCTCTTCTTACAGTAAGAGCTGAATTTTAGCGTTCATAGGCCCCAAGTCCTGACCACAGCCACTTTTATTCATTTGATTCACCGCCGGCTTAAAGACAATTGACGCCTCTAGAAACTTTCTTTCTTTTGTGCTCTCACTTATAAAAAAAAAAATCAACTCATTTTAGTCCATAATAGTAATTTATTTTTCATGTCTTTCAAGATATTTTGAAAATAGAAATGGCAAACCTAAACTAAATAAGAAATAAAGCAAACTCAACAAAACTCTTGACGGCTTTTATATCTATATTTCAATAAAAGAATTTGAAAAATAAATCCTCCTGAATAACGGCCCATTAGAAAGCCTAAGTTTCCAGGTGAATGATCCAATGATCAGAATATTTTATAGCTTGAATGTCTTTTTACAAAGAATACTAAAAGGGCATCCCATTTGAAGAGCAAGTAATCAAAGCAAACTCCTCTGTTAATGGGGCTTGGGGAGTAATTAGGCACAACTAGAGGCTGCATCCGATTGTTAAAATGCATTCTTGCATAATATGCGATTGTTAAGAACGATTACTGGTGAAGAATAAAACATCAGCCACTAACTAATGAATAGCACTACTTTAATCTTTAATTATTTTTTTCTCTCTAAAAAAAAAATCACATAAAAGTTTTAAAATCTTATTTTATTTCTGATCACCAGATAATTTTTTTTTCTTTTAATTAGCAGTTATTTTTCAACCTTTTTTTCCATTCGTGCAGCATTTTAAATGTGGTTTTGCACTCCAAAAAGAAATTTTGAGCTTAAATTAGATCTTCTTTCCTTGGAGCTGGCATAACAAAATCAGAGATGCGATAGACCGAGCGAGAGGAATAAGCCGGCCCGTAGCATAGCCTTTCGCTTGATGAAGGATGGGGGAAGAATTACTATAAAGAAAATAGTTCTCTCTCAGTAAAAGCGCAGTGTCGGATCCTAACTTTTTTCTATTTGTATACAATAATTGAATCTTTAACATTTTATTTCTTTTTTTTTATTATAAACAGAATATATTATTTTTCACGTTCAATAAATAGATTTTTTTTCGAATTTGAAGTCTTTGCGCTCCCTTTTTGTTATTTCTCACCCACTTAGGAGGGAGGGGGGCAACTGGTTGAGAATCGCTGAATTAAAGGAACCTTTTTTTTTTTATATTAAATTCTTTTGCTATTTCCAGATGGCACTCACTCAAACAACAAAGTTGATCCACACGGGATGCAACAGCAGACGAATCTTTTGATCTCGACGTTAAAATCAAACAACATTGGTTTTAATATTAAAAGTTCAGAAACTCTGGTCTACGAGAATTTGCAACCGATGAAACCCACCTATCATTGTAATCCCTATTTACTCTTGGAGACTGACGCAACAACAATAAAAAAAGAGCAAATGTACAGTTCAGGAGAGGACTCAGAGTACAGCAACGGAATTAGTGGGCAGCCGAGAGCAATGCCATTGCCCGGTAGCTATCAGAGATACTCAAACGCAGATCGAAATTGTGTGACGTTGAATTTAAATATAGAAATGTTAAAAGAAAGGATAGCCAAGAGCCATGCAACGCAAAGTGAATTGGAATGCGCCAATCGAACGGCCTTCTTTGAAAAATTAGAATCCCACCATTCCCTGCAACAATACACAAAGGACATGTTTGAAAAGGCAAGTTAAGTTCAAAGTAGAGATTCCATCATTCAGCAGATTATTCTCTTCTGTTGAGCATCCATTTATTCCCAATTTTTTCTCTCTCCGGTTTTCTGACTGCTGATTTTAGCGGTAGCGGTAATCGAGCGGTATATGGATTACAAGTTGGGAGGCAAATGAAATGATTGTACATTTCAGATATAGTGATGGAGTCAAAGCCAATTATATTTCAATTTATTCCTTCACAGCAGACGTTTCGGCCCCAGGTCTAGGCCATCTTCAGAGTCGACTGGACTAATTAATATGTTTATTTCTTCTTGAGTGACAACATCAAACATTTGTGGAATGCTCACAGCAAAGCGTAAAGAATTTACATATTACTGTGATCACAAACGCTCCTTGAGTCCGAAAAGTTTCGAATTATGTCTTTGTGTCTGAATGTATATTCGTTAACGCGATAACTCGTGCACTCTTTTAACCAAATTAGAATGGTACTTTACCTAAAAATCGTGACAACTCAAATATGAATTTACTAAGAGTCAAATGTTGTATAAAATGGGTTTGAAATTTGATATTGGATTAAAAACATTTAGTAAAAGTCGTCCCTTTTTAATTAATTTTTTTGGAGGCTCGGCTAATTTCGCCGTTAATGTAATCCTGGAGGGCATTTCCTCTGACTCCATCTTGAAAAATTCTTTTTGTTTCTCTTTCAGATGCAGATCATAGGCCAAGTGGAGCAAGACATCTTTCTAGCCAAATTGTTTAAGGATTTATATATCATAGATCGAAACAGATTAAATGAACAATTTCTAACAGAGAATCATCACCATCATTATTATTATTCATCAAATGAACAACAACAAAAGTAAGATTTTGTCATTCATAATTAATTTTTTTAACTCCCCCTGGCCGAGAGGTTTAAAATTTAACCAAGGGGTGTGGGTTCGTCCGATGAAAATGTATTGGATACAAATTCATATAAATAAATATAATTGTATTGTAATAAATATATGCATGTATCGTTTAAAAGCCTATATGGCCTCAGATGCTGAAAAGACTTAAAGAAAAAAAAAAAACTGACGTTAAAGTAATCGCAAAAAAAAATCGAAAGTGAAATAATTCTACCACAATTTTTTTTCATCTCCCTTGATATATCCATTTAAGTACTTTTTGGAATATATTTGTGTATGTCTGTGTGTGTTTAGAATTTCTTTCATCCACGGTAACTCAAAATATAATTATTATGTAAGGGTTCGGAGAAAAAGAAAACCAGCCGCTTTTCTCAGATCACTTTATTCAGCAAATATTTCGGTCATCCTCAGTGCTACAATGTGATACCTGCGTTCATTAGGTATATAAAAGATTCTTAGAGAGGGACATCTACACAATGAATAGATTCGATAGCAAAGATTTCTTTTTCTCCGAACAAATCTGCGAACGATCTGCCCAGCTATCTTTCTTATAAACATATAATTATTATTTTGTACTCATAAAATAGACCTAAATACCAAAAATTGAATGATTTTTGGTTAACATCGGACCATTTGGGGGGGTGGGGGGGTGGGGGGATGCGCAATATATTTCCTCATATAACATATTCTCCCTCCGTATCAAAATGATTGTCCCATTTAGAAAAATCTTATTTATTGTGGTTAATTTTACAAAATATTAACATGAGCAATGAATAATACTCTTTATTGAATTCTTTATCCGGTGCTTTTTTAATTGTCACTTGATCTAAGTGATGAGGAAGCTTGTAATTATTACCTCCAGAACTACTACTGTCATGAAGACAGTAGCGGATAATTTTTGAATTAACTGTCAAAATGTCAATTTCCCAAAGATGATAGATTCCTCGCTCTTAAATACAAGTAAATACACCAAATTTTTTCAAAATCATTATCCCGTTTTCGAGAAAAATTGACATCCATACCTAGATACAAGATAAGCTTGTTTAATATTAATAGATAAAAGAAATTTTAAGTTAAAAAAAAATTAATAATAAATTTTGACTGAGATAAATAAAAAAATAATATTTAAATACTCTAATATAAAAAATCTGGTGTGATAAACGCACATCACACAACTTTCTTTTACTAAGGTAAGGAAAGTTGAGTGATGAGTTCTCATACAAGATTTTTTGCGTTGGACTCTCTAGGTAGCAGTTCTTGAATTTAATAAATGAGAATTTCATATGACTTGCATTTTGTTTGTTTTACAAGAGATGACAGAGGCCAGGCAGCCAGGTGCTCGTGGACCATCATCTAAATTGAGATCCACACTATTTTGAGGTGGAAAATGATTAAAGATTATCTAATTTGTTATATGTACAGCCAATTTAATCAATATTGTTAGAATGGCTTAAACAGAAATTCACAAAAAACCTTAAACATACCCCAAAAAATTTTAGGGAAGATAAAGGTTAATACTCTCAACTCAAAGATCATAAATTTTAATCCAAATCGTTAGAGTAGTTTAAGAGAAAATCAGAAAAAAACCTATAATCATGTAAGAGTAAAGTACTAGTACTCTTTGGCCGATTTTATTCAAAAGTTTCGAGGGGCAAGTGACGAGGAGGGTACCTACCTTAAATATATCAGGTTTTTTCGTTTTTGAGAAATCTTTTTCACTTTTTTTGCGAGAACCATTTTTTTAGACACAGGAGACCTCAAAACGTGTATTTCTGTTGATATCTCACTATCTATTACATACATATATATAGATAATGGAGGCCTTGGTCATTGCAATTTTTTTTTTTTTTTTTTTTTTTTTGAGGGAAAAGCCTTTAATTAAAGGCTTAAAAACCCTCAATCCTAACAAAAAAAA
>JAAAKE020119629.1:0-15593 GCA_010014785.2 Anisolabis maritima | reverse complement strand
CTCCTGCCCGGGATGCGAACACCGATCTCCTGTGCAGAACGGCGACACCCTACCGACTACTCCACAGAGCCCTCTCTTAATTATTATATTGATTATAATTAATTAAAATTTAATTTATAGAATACTAATTGTGAGATTTAAATATACTAATTCTTAATTAGACATTGAAACAAAGAGGTGTAGAGATATACATGCTTATGTATTAACCTCTCTCTTTCGTACACAGAAAAGAAGAGATGTAGAGTGTATATAAATATACAGGGTGATTGAAAAGTAACTCTCTATTTTAAAACTTTTTTTCTTTAGGTCTTTTTTGGCATCTGAGTCCATTTATTTAAATTAATTTGAGCCATTATAATATAAATCGCTCGGGACGGGAATCGAATCACTGCCATTTGGTTCAAGAAGCAAGACATCTCTACCTCTGAGCTCAGGGTTTAAAATATTCTTACAACTTATTTGTTGATTTTGATTTATTTCTCAGATTTTTTTTATTTGCTTTTTGAAATATGAGAATTTTATTTGTAAACTTATTTTTTCAAAATTGCTGCACAAGTCTTGACCAATTTTCTGACACTATCACCATCAAATGTGGGTTTGAGCCACACAACTTCTTCTTCTTCTTACTTACTTCCCATCATTGCCGACAGAGCGCTCTCCTATCGCTCCCTTCGATCCCTTCAAGGACGTTCTTCTTCTTACTTACTTTCAAATGTTATTCATAATTACAAAATTCTTTGATTCATCCTCATTTTATTTTTATTGGTCAGAGGTAAAATTAAACTTTTAGTTTTAGTCTTTAGACTCCGCCCCCTAGGCGGGGTCCTGGTGATATGATAAGCAATCCGCAGGCATTGATTGGTTGGCAAACTCTGATAGGCGGATCCAACTTGACGATGAGGGCAATCGAATGAGGTGATATCTATTTTCACCTGACAAGTGAGCGAGCGAGAGAGAGAGAGAGAGAGAGAGGGAAGAATAAATTATTCAACATTTTTCAATCAGAAGTACGTAAATATTTTATTTTCACTTGAATTTTTTTTCATTCATTTCAAATAAAATCTTCGAATGGGGATTTGTTTTTGAGAATTCTCTCAAAATTCCCGCACTCTTATATATAATAGTAAAGGGATTGGTTGATCATGAAAAATTTAAATATCTTTACGTTTCAAGACCAAAACACCCCAAAAATACAAAAATACAAAGGAAATGTTTGTATTTTCTCGCGTAATTTGTGCCCCAATTTTTAAAGATGATTTTGAATTTTATATTTTACAATAAAATTTTGATAAAACGTCTACTTTATGATGAAGTGAAGAGGAAATGAGCGCAGCAAAATAAAAGTCACTAGGTGCAAAGGTAGAGGTCTCGCCTCACGTACCAAAGGTCAATGGTTCGTTTCCCGTCCTGATCAACAAAAATTTATTTATATTATATTGGCTACCAATTAATTTAAATAAATAAGAACGGAGTCTAAGATGCCGAAAAAGACTTAAAAATAAAAGTCCCTTGAAAACACGAGACGTTTCGGATATGCATTTATGTATCTTCAGACGAAATTTCTGTTAGGAGAGGTGCAAACATAAACTTAACATATTCATAACTATTTATTCTATTAATGAAGTGATATATAATTTTATTATAAAATGAGAAATCATCATGTAATCTTATATATGCTATATATTGATTGTCTCTTATCTATATATGAGTGAAAAAAAATTTCTCAAAAATAAAGGTTGAAATTTTATATTTAAGCTAGATACCTCGAAGCTTTCAATAAAATCGATTAAAGAGTAATACTGATGTACTTTTTTTTTAGACTTCTCTAACGATTTTGCTTAAAAAATTCATGAATCGATTATTTATTACATGATGTTTGAAATTTATCCCTTATTAATTATTTTACCCTTATCGGGATGTTTGGGGCTCTCTTTATTGATCGATTAAATTGGAATTCTTCGGGGCCCGACACATCACTCAGCTTTTTTCCTTATGTAAGAGATGTGCGTTTAGTCACACCATAACCTCTCTTTCTTGAGATGTAAATATATATAACAATCTCGTTCTTGATATTAAAATTCAAGAACCCCAAACCAGAGTCTCCTCGATCTCTCCCCCAGAGAATCAAGTTGCTTGACGTGTTAGTTCTCTTTTCATCCACCAGGTTGAAGAATATCGCACTGGCATTTTCCCATTAATATTGGTCGAGCAGATGTTTATTTTTTGTCCACCCTGTTTGTTATTTATCAGATTTCCAATAAAATATCGTTATCGTCCAGCTGTTCTCTCTCGATATGTTACAATTGAATTTAATTATATCTCAATTTTTGATCGGCATGTGTGTGTCAATTGCCCTCCCAAATGGTTGCCTATATATAAAGGGGACTCCTCTCTCTTGCCAAGAGCCTTTCTTATCTTTTTATCAGCAACGCTTTTTAGGAAAACAAAGATTGCGAATTGTCTGACTCAGGGGGAGGGGGGGAAGGAATTTTTTTGAAAAAAGAAATTTATTCTAAAAAAATTTGCCACTTCCCGAGAAAATCATATTTGAAAATAAATATTGGCTGGTTTTTTTATACCGCTCGCAAAGGACCGATATACTCCAATTTCTCATACCTTCTTCATTTCATCCTTTTCCGATGCGTGGTTCCAGAAATAGAAGCTGATTTTTTTTTTTAATTTTCCATGATAATTTATAAAACATCTTTGATGTTTAATAATGAATTCCTTTTTCATATCGTTTTGTTGTGAAGACAAATTGCAAAGTAGCATTAGATTCCCATTTAAGAAGAGATCTCTTATTTGGCTAATGGTCCAGAGCTGCATCGTGGTCAGGTGTAAGCTGCAGATCACAAGTGACTTGTCATTGATGATGACAGCTTTCGGAATCATTCTTCTACGAATCCCCCCCCCCTTTTCGAGAGAGGAAACAAATTCACGGCTTCTCGTGATTTCAAAAAATAAGCTCCTGAAGATCTTGTAAAGAGGGATGAATAAAATAGAAAAAAGAAAAATAAATAAAGACACGTCACGATGGCTTTTTGCGATTCCAATAAAAACGACGGGAATCTTTCGTTGCTCTTATCCTCAGGTCTTTTCCGATTATTGTTAAAAGACATTGAGTCGTGGTTTATTTGAGCAATTGATCATACAAAAAATAATAATTTTTTTTTATTCCTTGCTTCTGACGTCATTATGACAATGGCATCCTGCGGATGGTGTTTCACACTCTTGTTCCTCGAGGCCACCCATCCAAGGTTCAGCGCAGAGGCCATAATATAATACAATTAAATTTTAACTTTTATTTAAAAACATGACCCATGAAATCGAAGCAACAATCATTCCCAGTCATGTATATCATATCTAATCTAGAAATACTAAAATAAAAAATTTATTAAATTAAAAAAATATTGGATTTTGTTGTTTGTATTTCAAGTCAATTATTCTTTAAAATAAAATGAGTTGAATTTTATTTTCTCTAATTGAATTCATAATTAGACATTGAATCGAAGAGATGTAGAGCGTATATATACATATATATAACGACTTTCTTACTAAAATTAAAATTAAAGAAATTCTCATATTCAATTGAAAAATCTCATGAAAGTAAGTTTCGTAAACCGAGAATGACGTCACTGAGGGTTGGTTTGAATCCGGATATACAAATCGTAAAATTTACAACGCGAAAGGAGTAATTGCATTTTTAACTGTTGAAATTTGAATATTCATATAATAAAGAATCCTTTCTTTTCTTTCTTCAGCCAGCTACTAATTTCCACTAAACGTAATTAAATTTTGTAGAGGATCATAAAGTTTGAGTGTTGCAAGCGAGCGAGTGAATTGATTAAGCCATTAACTAAAAAGGAAAAAAAAGGCCAAACAAAAAAAAGCAGAAGGTTAATGATATCAAGAATAAAGAGAGAGAAAAAAAAAAATCTTCACAATTTCGTATTTATTAATTTTTTTTTTTTTCACCTCCTTTGGACAAGGGTTGGATTCAGCATTGAATGGTGAATAAATTTGTTAAAATAATCGTTTAAATCTCATCAATTCAATAAGATAAATTATTCTATAAAATTTCAAAATAATTGCGAATATAGAGAATTAAAAATTTAATTTTTTTCTAAACTGATATCCATTTAGAATTCTGTTTGTGTTTTTGTCTCGCATCTCCTTCTAAACGAAAGATCGTATCGGGATGAAATTTCCCATTTCCCGTTGGCTAATGATCAAACTCAGGAGTGAATGCTGGAGGTTTTCATTTTCCTATTTCTCCTTGATTACGACAGCCTCCTTTCGTAACGTCTAATCCAATATCTTCCATCTCTTTGTACACACATCTAGGGGATAAAAAATGGCGGCTGTTTAATTAACGTCTAATCAATTAATTAATGATATTTTTGTTTATTTGATTTATCACTTGATAAAGATGACCCTCAATAAATATTGAAAATTGATTCAATCATTTATTTTTTGTTTGTCTGTCTGTCTGTCATTTGTTTTTAATCAAAAAGAGAGAATGAACAATTGTTTCGATTAGGTCGCCAACGATGTGGTCACACGCATTCTTCGTAAGTGGCCAATATATCCTCCAGGTGATTGAATGCTGTCAAAGGAAAATTAATAATCGAACTAAATGGAAATTCCTCAATCAAGATATGGAAATTTCTTTTCAAGTCAAGTGGAGGGAGAAATGGAGAATTTCCAAGTCTGCCCTTTTGTGCAATTATAGCTCGTAAACGAAAAGAGAAAGACAATGGGATTTTATACGAAAAATATATGACTGATTATTATCAGGTGAAAATATGAAGCTAGCATTCACTCCAAAGTGTGATCATCAGTAGAAAGAAAATCTGATCTCGTTACGATGTTTCGTTTAGGAGGAGATGCGGGACAAACACACACGGAACGTACTTTTTTTTTTTTTTTTTTGAGGAAAAACTTTTAATTAAAGGCATCAAGTCTTAACAAAAAAAAAAATCATTCCCCTGGTGTATCGTGCACTGTTGGCACACACCAAATCCCATCACAATGACCCATTCCTGGTGCACTTTGGAGTGATAAGGCCTTTCTCCTCTCTACTCCACTTCTACCTGAGCCCCACTCACTGAACCTACTCTTAATAGATTATTAAAATAAAAATTAATTTGTGAATTATTTTGTATTTTCTAAGTTAATTTATTCTTAATTACGCCCATTAATTAATTGTAATTGCGATATGATTAGACGGCCAAATAACAAATCTGTGTATTTAGGATGGAGCTTTTTATAGAGAGAGAAAGATCTAAAACAAGACATGTTTATTGAGCCCCCCCCCCCCCCACTTAATTAAAGTTTAAACAGTGAATGACGACGAATGATTCTTTCAAAGCAACAATCGAAAAAAAGCCTAAATAAAATTGTTATTTCAAGCTAATTTAATTTTTTTGTTTTATGCAAATTACTATCATGAAGTATAAAAGTGTTTTTGTATTATTATTTATTTATTTTTTTTATTAAAATTAAATTTTCTCTTTGAAGTCAAATCAAATATTATTTCTCGCAACAAGAAGTAATAACTAATTAGATTAGAGCCAATCTACATCTCTTTAATCCAATGTCAATAATTCTATATTCTTGGAGTTTGAGTCCGTGTGGGTTTAATTAAAGCTTATTTCACGCAAACTGCAAATAATTATTCCCTCTCTTTTTCGATTCCTAATTAAAACTCACTTTTAAAATTTTATAAATATAATTATAAATTCAGGTACTATAATTTAAAATCAACCCGAGAGGGACAGGGACTGGGGAGGGTGACCGGGAATGGGTTAGAGAACCCGAAACCGGCAGGGAATGGTGTGTACCATTAGTGCACGATACACCAGGTGTAACCAACCGGGGAATGATTTTTTTGTTAGAATTGAGGGTTTTTAAGGCTTTTCCTTCAAAAAAAAAAAAAAAAAAAAAAAAAAATTTTTAAATCAACCCGTTTTAAGCCATGTCCCTTGGTGCTGAGGTAAGGGTCTTGCTTCACTTATAAAAGGTCAGTGGTTCGCTTCCCGTCCTGAGCGACAAAAATTTATTTCTATTATAGTGACTACCAATTAATTGAAATAAATAAGGACGGAGTCTAAATGGCCTAAGATGCCGAAAGACTTAAAAAAAAAAAAAAAAAAGTTTTAAATGAATATAAATATTTTCAAAGAATATAATAAACATAATACGAGGGTTGCCTTTTATATTTCGGTATTTGAGATCAAAAACAAATCTTTTTGTTGATGCTGGTCCCATTAATGCCCTAGGATACCTCAATCACATGACGATCTCGCACTATTAGTTCACGCACAGCATTAACAACCGATTTTGGAGGATCTTCGTCCTTAAACGAACTATGGCCATCGATAAACAGTAGTCCTTGATGGTGCTTCATTGCCAAAAGTCGAATTAACATCATCGATGCATCAATTGTTGGGTTAATCGCTTGAAAATGTTCACGATTTAATTTTATTTTTAGCCGAGATGATTTCAATTTATTGTCAACTATACAAATAGCGCTCGTATGTCAATACGTTCTGAGTATGTCAAACTTTACAATAGAAGCGTCAGCAGCACTAGTTTAACGCAATCCCGAAATATAAAAGGCAACCCTCGTATAATAAGATACATGATTTGAGTGTCTAAATTTAAATTTGTTATCTATTGCGTTTTAGGAATTGCTAGCTGCACTGGTTGCTGTTTGAAAGAAAAGAAAAATGTAATTTTTTAACTATGCAATTTTTGTGTAGGCCTATTATAAAAATTATTCCACATTCGCTAATAAAAAATAAATTTCGAATTAGATAATTTTTTATAGGTTATGTGGAATTAAAATATTATAACATTTTAAACAAATGCAAGTAACTCCTTTAGTGGATTTTTAGAGCTAATTAATTCTTTAAAAAATTTTAATTCAAATAACGCAAATTAATTAAGATAAATAAATTTAAATTTTAAAATTTAAAAATAAATTGAAAATTCAATATGTAACCGATTGGGGATATTAATCCATTCTAATGAAATATGGTTTCCAGATGAGATTAAAAAATTTAATTATTTCCCTCAAAAAGAATTAATTTCTAAATAAATTTAGGATTTATATACTCTCTACATCTCTTTAATTCAATGTGAAAAATTTTAAATTCTTTGCATTCAAATTAAATGTGAAGACCTGCAATTAATTCACATTAATTATTCTTTCTCTTTTTTCATTCTTAATTAAAATTCACTTTTAGAATTTTTAAAATATAATCATTATTTATAAATTCAGGTGTTTTAATTTCAAATCAACCCGATTCAATGTATTTTTAAAGAATATAATGGTGATTAGCTTAGCAACTACGAGATACCCGAGCTATAAGTTTGCATTTCTATGCCAGCTAAGGCTTACCCCTTACAAAAAAAACCTTCAAGGTATTCGTTTTATTCATGGCTCATAAAAAAAGAAAGATTTCTTGCTTTCTCTCTGAAAAATTTATAGTTTAAGTGATTTTTTTAAAAGTGTTGACTTGTCACCTTGTCCAGATGCAAATCTCAATTTGTGTACTCTTTTCTCGTTGGGTATAATTCAAAAAAAAAAAAAAAACATTTTTATAATTAAAAAGAAATGTGGTTGTAAATAAATAAGCCTGGTGGTCCCAGCGCATCCCAAAACAAGTGAGTGATTTACACACACAAATCTGCATGTAATTTAATGAAAGAGAGAGAGAGAGGGGGGAGGGGGATGCCGGTATATCGTAAATCACTTCGTCTACGTCCTCCTTTTCTTTTTCTTGGCCTAAAAGTCTTCATTATTTTATGAAGGGAAATCGTCTACTGACCCAATCACACCTTAAAAACAAAACAGGATAATATTAGATTTCTAGAAAAACGCTTCAGCTATATTACCACTTCCGCTTGCGAGAAATAGTCCAAAAGTTGATAGAGATCTATGGTTTTGATGTAAAATTTAGTTGATCTACATCAAAGCGTTCTCGAATTATCGTATTAACGCAGTGACACAAAATCTCTTTTTGGACGATTGCAATACTTTCCCTATACAAGAATAAAAGAATCACTGATATATATTTTGGTTTCACTCAACAAACAATGCATTTGGTAGCCAATATAATATAAGCAGGAAGCGAGACCTCTACCTCCGCAGAGCGAATCAAAACAAAGTGATTGCTGTCGAAACGTCATTCAAATGTAAATCAAAAAGATTTTAATAAAAACGCTTAAAATCTTATATATCCTTGGAAACGAAACTAAAAAAAATCTTTGTTTGATTGTTTGTTTTGTTCATAGAAACTAAATTCATTTACATTTGTGCCCAACCCCCCTTGGGCGTCGGAAGTTTTACTCCGTAGCCGATTTGTTTTAATTCTCTTTGATATTAACACAACCTCATCGACCCATCCCTAAATTGCAAAACAATTTTATTCAAATAGTAAAATTTTAATTTGAAGACATTTTCCAATTAAGTGCGTACTCTTAAGCAAAAGCCCAATTGTTGCTGTCTTCTGGCCTGAGAGAGACCACCCGGTGTTCCTCACAAAAAGAACTCACCTCTCTCTCTCTCTCTCTCTCAAGTGGACGATGCTTGTCAATTGAATTCGTCTCTCTCTCTCTCTCTCTCTCTCTCTCTCTCTCTTATACATACATCATTAAATTAATTTTTAAAATTCCCGTTCCCGTGGGGTCAAAGTTCCTTTTTTCATAATCAACACCAAAATCATACAGGCCTGACTCTCTTGATGATGATGATAAAGAAGAAATGCCTGGAGTCTTATAGCTCGGGTACTATGCTAGGGAGGATGTCCTGACTCTCTCAGCACCGGCGTGTAGCCTTCCCTTTGCGAAGAGTGCATCATTGAAAGGGAATCCTTCTTTACGTCCCTTCCAAAGGGTGTCACAGCAACTCCCTCTCCTCGTAGAGTTGCCTGTGGTGGAATCCAATGTTCCAATCCAAGACATAATACTTGAAGATTTGTTTTCATTAAATATTTTTATTTAATGAAAAAATCCCTCCTACCCGGGATGCGAACACCGATCTCCTGTGTAGAACGGCGACACCCTATCGACTACTCCACAGAGCCCATTATTGATTTAAAATTAAAATATATTTATAGAATTCTAAAAGAGAGATTTAATTAGAAATTGAAAAAAAGAAAAATTAATTAATTGAAGTTTACAGGAAATAAATCCAAAGAGAATCAAACTCCAAGAATACACATCCCTAACATAGAATTAAAGAGATGTAGAGAGTATAATAACTAATTTTAATTAATTCATTTTGCGTCCTATACCTGGAAGAAAAGGTAGAGGTCTCGCTTCACTTTATAAAGATCAGTGGTACTCTTCCCGTTCTAGTGATAAAAATGTATTTAAATTATATTTAATTTAAAAAAATTTGGAAAAAATTCTTTTTGCGCGAAATAATTAAATTTTTCGATTTCATCTGAAGGGTTATTTCATAAGGATGAGAAAATATCCCCAATTGGTTACTTTAAAATCAATTAAATTTTATCAGGGATTTAAATTTATTTGAATTAAAATTTTTTAACAAATAAACGAACTCTGTCTACTCAAATTTTTTATTTTATTATCTATTTTAAAATCGACGTTTCGTGGGCTAAATGCCATCCATCTTCAGGACTTTTAAATAATTCCAACACTTTTTCATTTCAACATGTTCACGCTTTAACCAAATCGTAGATCTCTATTAACTTTTGGCCGATTTCCCGCAACCGGAAGAGATACTTTTCTAAAAATATTGTTAGCTCACCTATATGTGTGTATACGAGAAAATCGAGGGGAGGCCACTCTTGATTTATTTGTTAATTAATTAGTTCAATAAAAATCCACTGAGGGAGTTACTTAACTTTATTTATATATTTTTTATTTTATTTCTTTAGCCATTGATGTATGACTTTTAGCCATGAGTGTAAAAACGATACAATATATAAATTCATAAACATAAAAAATAGAATACAAAAATCTCCTCTTTTCTCTCACAATATAAATAAAAGTACTAAATGTGTAAATTGTTACAAAAAAGTTTCAATATAAATTAAACTAATGGAAAATTGAAATATCAGAAATTTGCTTGAATATCAAGAATTAGATGTGAAATATGAAATGGTCCTTATTAATGGGATTGAGGACAGGAAGGGCCACTGATAATACAGGATGTTCGGGATAAATTAGAAAGAATATAATACATTTGATACCCTTCGTTTATGGAAGTGCAACGATGGTTTAGAGTGAGTAGTGGAAAGTGGTTGGTACTCCTGCCGGGCATCGCTCACTGCTCTTTGAACTCTGCAAGAGCTTGACTACGATCCTAATGCCATGGAGATCAAGTTTCCCCAAACTGTGTATCTGGATCACAATGACAGCCCCCTAACGCCTGATTACAATCCAATGGATGGACCTGGTTGAGAAAGACTCTATCCACCGTTTCCTCCTTATGGGAATCTGTGAACATCCTGTATATTCCTATAAAAAAAAAGAGCCCTGCACACTACTCTAAAAAATAACGCTCTTTGGAAATAGCATTTGTCTTTTCTTGGGCGGTGTAGCTTGTATCCCCTCTTAATTTGTGTATTCTCCCCATCACAATCAAATGCTTATCAAAATCAAGAATTGCTCATGACAGATAATGACTTGGTTTTAAGACAATGAAAAAAAAAGAAACAAAACAACCCTTGATGAATGGCTATTAGCTAATGATGACGCAACCGACGACGACGCATCAAAGCGGGAAAAATACCAAAAGTGTGTACGTCTGTCTGTCTATGGGTCTAGAGAGAGAGAGAGAGGGACGACGGCCTGTCTGGGATGGGTGGCGCGTGTGGGCCGAAGCAACGACATCTCCATCGTAAATGTTGCTCAGTTTGGCATTGCTCTGAAGGCCCCCTTCAATAATAATAATCTTAATATACATGATAATAGAGAAAAACTCTCAATTCTCATTTAACAACCTCCTCTGATATTCCACCTATTGATTAATTAATATCTATATAGTATCGGGATGAAATTCTCCATAGTCTAATGAGCAATGCTAGCGGGGGGGGTTTCATTTTTCTCTTTCTCCTCGTTTATTGGATAAGACAATTCAAAATTCACAATTTCCCCCTCCATGTGACGTCACGTGCGTGAATCAACAACCCGAGAGAGCAAACAAAATCCTATAATAAATTAATTAAATTTTTCTCTGGTACGACTTGGAACGTGTACTCTTTGAATGAATTAAACATCAATGCAACATTCCATACCAGGAACAATTAGAACAGATTCTCAACTGGAATAAGTAATTAACTATTGTATTGTCCTTTTCAGAAAGAGAGGGAGATTCATCGAAATCTCATCCATGTCATTTTTCTCTTCTTTAAAAAAGAGATTCCTCATTATAATATACATGATTAAAGCCAAACAATGAAATTCCCCGCTTCTTTTATTATTTATTAGCTCAGTTTGAAGTTGAGTTTGAAAATCTCAGAGGGGATCTCACTCTATAAATAAATTTCTTTTTACTAATTACATTTAAAAAAAAAATTGAAACACATGAACTCTGAAATTACTTGAAGAATTTTCATTGGAATTTTTTCAGTATCTGTGGTGGTTTTAGGCTAAAAAAAACTCATTTAGGGGGCCTTAAAATAAAAAATTCTAAAAATTTAATTCATCTAAATTTATAAATATTAATTCTCTTTTAAATAATTAAACGCTGACTTTAAGGATGTGAGGTGTCCTGTGGGGGGGGGTAACTCCTCTGACATTCTACACTATTATATAAAAGACAAAGTTTGTCTCTACGTAGATGGTCTGGTAGCCGATCATAAAATTAAAAAAAAAATTTCTATTATAAAAAGAGAAAAAAATAACAGACAACAATTTTTCCGCAAAACAAATAGGATGCGGGGGCCGAAGTATGTTCCAAAAGATTTGGTCGTGGTTCTTAATAAATATTTTGGGTATAGAAAAACAATTCCACTTTTGCTAATAAATTGTAAATAACTTTAGAGGTTATGTGGAATTAAAAGACAAGTATGCTAACTCCTTCGGTGGATTTTTAATTTTGAACTAATTTATTAAAATAAAAATGTAAATTCAAATAAAGCAAATTAATTAAGAGGAAATAATTTATATTTTATTCTAAAAAAATTAGGATTTCTTAAATAAGAAGGTAAAAGTTTCGAAAATTCAATTTATTTGTTTCATAAGTAACCGATTGGGGATATTTACTCATATGGTTTCAGATGAGATCGAAAAATGAAATTATTTCGCGCAAAAAGAATTAATTATTAATTAAATTTAGTTTTTATATACTCTCTACATCTCTTTAATTCAATGTCAGGAATGTACATTCTTGGAGTTTGAGTCTCTTTGGAATTAAATTAAATCCTTTTGAAATTCCTAATTAAATATCATTTTTAGAGTTTTAAATGTATTTGTATGGAAATCATTTTTCATCTTTAGTTCTAACATTATTTGCGTTCTGATGATGATCGCGATACGCTTTCGAAACGTCGGCGAGAATAAATGTATTATTTTGTTTGGTGCCTACCTTAGGTACCCTCACTTTTAGAGTTGTTCAAATATATTTATGAAATGAGACGTTTTAGTTTCAAAAAATATAAATATTTTTATGGACTATAAGGAGAAATCAAACGAGGATTTTTTTTCATTTTGATGAAATTAAAAGAAGAGAAGCCTTAACGCCATCTCAATAGGAAATTCTTTATCTATTTGGTGGAATAAAATAAACTTCATGTTTCTGATAAGAGAATATTTATTTATTATATTTCCTATAAATAATAAATATTGTAAATCTCCAGCGAGCGAGCGAGAGGGAGTGATGATTTACTAGCCAAGGCAGTCGTTCGTTTTGCATGTTCTCTCCTATCATACGGGTTATCTCTTCTTCTCTCTGTATAAATAGCCTTTAGCGCGTTAAATGGTCCAGGATGAGTGACTGATGATGATAAATACTCACGAGCTATATAAAAACGTCAACGTCACAGATTATATAAATAAAAATGGACAACCAAGTTAGAAAACTTTCCTAAAGCTTGAATATTTCGAGAATCGAGAATTTGTGTCATTTTAATTTTAATAAGAAAATGATTATTATACATCTCTTCTTTTTAAGAGTGAAAATAATTTGTATTCTATAAAATAAAATTTATCATAATTAGAAGGGAATATTTATATTTGAAATATCGCAGAAATTGACTAAGTCTTGTGACTACGCGATTCTAAGGGGCGCAAAGATCGTGGATTTTATTAATCCCAATAAGGAAATGGTTATAATTTTTCTCTGCATCTCTGATGATCGGAAATTAAAATAATTCAATCTGTCAATGATTATTTTATAAATCATACTCCATATTAAATTATTAATAATTATATTTTTATTAATCGTGGGGGGGGGGGGGGGGGGAAAGACAGAATATTTATTTAATATAATTATTAGAATCCAGAATGATTATTTAATAAATAAATATCTCTTGGATATGAGGTCACATTCGTTTAACAAGATATCGCCCACATGCAATTGAGCAAACCTCGTGGATGATTAGAGTAAAAATACATCGTGTGTGTCATTAATGAATTAAAAATAAAGTATAAGAATCCTGCATTCTCGTAGAAAGAGAAACAAATATAAAATACTAAATTTTTAAATAAAAACTTTTCTAGAGGTTCTTTTAAATTAAATTCCGATACGATTTTTCATTTAGGAGGAGATGCAGGACCAACTTACAAACTTACATCTTTCTAAAATATTTTAATGAAGTTTTATGAATGCTGCATGCAATTTTAATCTCTCAATTTTTATTTTTATTCATATAATTATTTAAAATTGTATTGTTCTCGATTGATTGTGAATTTGTCTGGTACATACCGTATATCTATTCTAGCTGCGGAGTCCCTCTCTCTTTTGTGGAAATTATTCTTTTCCCTTTTCATAATAGAAAGGAATTGAAAATCTGAAATAAATCGTAGCCTCCGAGAAATTCTCTTCCCATTGGAAAATCCAACCAGTAGATTCGGAATCTAGAAACAAAAGACGGACTGTCTCTTTTATATAAAATAAAGATTAGATAGGCAAAAGGATCCTTTCATATCTTTAAAGCCTGATATTAATTTGTTTTAATTATTTAAAAGAGAATTTGCAAATTTAGACTAATGAAATTTTTTAGTTTAAATTTGTTTTCCCATTTAACCTAAAAGCAAAACCGACAAATTCTCTACCAACTGAAGAAAACCCAATGAAAATCCGTCACGTAGTTTCAGAGTCAGAAAATTAGAAATTGAAAATCTCACTTATTCTATAAATAAATTTTAATTTTGCAATTTTTGTCTTTTATATGGAGAGAGATAGAGAAATTTTTTTTTCCATTCAACGATTCCATTTTGTTATAAAATTTAGTCCAGGATTGAAGACCAACTTTTTAATTATCGCCACCACGAGAAAATCCTCGTTATTGACGGACTCTGCGGACTTGCAATTCACTTCAAATTTTAATACCATCTTAGACTCTTCTAGGACTAGAAATCCATCTCCAGAGATATATGAGAATTACGTAATGAAATACTTATAAATTGTTTCAATTGGCATGTTAAATTCCAAAACTCGTTATTTTATTTTTTTCTGAGAGAGCGAGCGAAGCGGACTCCATGCTGAGAGCCCCAATCCCAATTTATTTATTATCCAAGCCCCAACCGAACGCTCAGGTAATTGGGCACCACTTTAATTTTTAACAATCACCTTTATTATCATTATCATTTTTATTTTTTAATAATTTGTTTGACATTTATCGTTGAGATTTATAATAAACATGACGTCAAAATGACCTTAAAATGTTTATGTGACATGACATTAAAAAAAAAAAAAAAAAAAAAAAAGGAAATAAATAAATCTCACAAACAAATAAAAATAAATATTAAATTTAATAAATTCCACTAATTGCTTTAAGAATTAGTTTTTTCTTATAATATACAAATCCAAGAAGAAGGGTATGTTTCTATGTTTGCTTCGCAACTCATTCAAAACCAAAAATCCTATTGAGATAGATTTAGGTCAACCTCAAAAAAAATTATAGGCGAACTCGTATTAATCAATTTTATTTTTAAATATAAATACGAATAATAATTGTAAGTTTTTTTTTGAAGTCTTTCCGCATTTAAACTCCATCCTTATTTATTTATATTAATTGGTAGTCTTTTTGTTTAATTTGGAACGTATAGGCCCACCTACCGGAGTCCCTGTTTATTTGCCTGAGGTGCTTTCGTGTACGGAGACACACACCTCAACCCCAGCCGACCTCTGGCCGTAGCCATCTATCGGCACCCCGTTAAGTTACTCTATTTCCTAACACTAACTCTTCCTCTTATATTTATTTATAGCTAGCTAACTACTCCTATATCTAATTCCACCCGGTTCCTTCTTTCCAACCTATTCTGTACTAGGGAGGATGTCCTAGATTGAGGAGGGAATCTCTCAGCACCGGCGTTTAGTCTACTCCTTGCGAAGAGTGCATCATTGAGAGGGAATCCTTCTTTACGTCCCTTCCATAGGACGGGGTGTCACA
>JAAAKE020119618.1:0-15597 GCA_010014785.2 Anisolabis maritima | reverse complement strand
GTCCAAAATTTAAAATTATATTAAAATTTCTCAAAAATTCTATTTTCAGCTTTTTGAGCATCTGAGACTATTTAGACCCCTTTATCGACGAAAGGGGATTAAATATTAAATTAATAATAAAAAGTCGACTGACTGACTTTATAACTCTCAAAATTTAGTAGTTTTTTAATTGTATTTATTTTATTATAGCTACTAGGACTTATGGGAATGACTACTTTTTATTTTGAAAAATAATTAGGTAAGAGTTTTAGAAAACAAAATAATATATTTTACATGTATTTAAAGTTCTACATTGGAACACCAATCCAAATTTCCATTTTTTTAAAAATAATTCCCTACTTAAAAGAATCTTGGGTGATGAGATTAGTCACACCCAATTTTTAACCCTAATAATCTCTATTAAATATATTTCTTGTAACCTCCCTCCAAGTTTTTTTGAAGTCTTTTTCGGCATCTGAGGCCACTTAGATTCCGGGCATATTTATTAAAATAATTTATAGCCAATTTAATTTAAATAAATTTTATTGGTCAGAACGAGAATAGAACTAATGACCCTTACGAAGTAAGATCTTGAATCAAGAGCTCCTCCTTTGCCCTGAGGAATAGTGGTCACTCTAACTCCTGTCCCTATGACCAGATATAGAACTCTTGATTTATGATCCAAGATCCACAATTTCAATTCCTGTACTCAGGGATAAAATTATTTATTTTTGTAGTGGAAAATCAGCAAATTGACTTTATAATTCGGGTATGAATGGAATGGTGAAAAAAATTTTTTTCTTTTTTTTCTTTTTATAGGAATTTTTATTGGAGCTTGGAGACTCCTTGCAGTTTGGGGCACCAGAATTTTTTCGTTTTTTAAAATGGAGCTCTGGAATTTGAAGCCCTGAGGATGATCATATAGAAACTGTAACTTGCAAACTGTCGCCAAGCCAAAAGAAAAAATAATTAAAAATGTTTTTCTAAACATTCCAACCATTAAAGTAAGTAGACTTCCTGATTTTCCACTACTAAAGCAAGAAACGTATACTGTCACAAAATTAAAAAAAAATATTTAATTTATTTATGCTATCAATTAATTTTAATTATAATGAACGATATAAAAAAAAAACCAAGCCCCTCCTACACCCCCTACATTGGAAACTTTCCCTTTTGAAAAATAGAATGTTCCAATATACGGTTCTTACCTGTATGATTAACACCAGGTCGATATAGAGAACCTGATGCTAGGATCTGATAAGGCGATGGTGTAGGCTGAGGCTCATGTTTGCTGTGATAGGGCCTGTTAGGTTTAGCCTTAACGCAAGCGTCCACCGGGGCTCCATCAGGAAAGGCAGGCACATCACCCAACATACCCAGACATAAAAAGATAATCAGCCTGGACATCTCTAGAAAAACAGAAAGATTAATATAATTATTAATAATACAAATTAAAAATATTTTGTTAAAAGTTCAGTGGCTCTCGAAACTTTTTAAAATTGCACCCCTCCGTCATAACCCGAGCCCGATTTTATGATAAATCCAAATTTTATATCGTTGGCAATATTTGTTCCCTGCCAATGATTGAATACAAAAATTAGCTATTTTTTCTTCTTTGAAAGTAGGCAACCCAAATAAATGCTCAACTCACTAATGAATTTCTCGATTCATTACTCTAGAGCGCTTATTTAAATCTCCCTAGAAATTAACAATTGAGCATGTGTGATCCACTCGAGGAGATCTGAATTAATTAAATCAAATTCATTAGTGAGATGGTCATTTTGGTTGCCTACCTTCCAGCAAATAAACATTAATTTCAGCAACCCATACTCTAACGAGGAAACCAACAACGAAATCTTCAATTGGACACGATGAACTGATAGGAGGATTTAAGGATTTTGATGATGGAATACTTCATTTTCATGTCAAAACATTCAACAAAATGTTCACTAAAGAAGCCCTCTGAGAGAAATTAAATTTCCATAGTAAATATGAATAGATTGTAATCAAAAAACCTCATTTTTTTGCAGATTTTATACATGGATTGTAACATGAACATTTTATAGAACCTAATTACATACAGATACAGGGATATTAAAAGTTATAGAGATAGTTATTCTTGGGAGAGGGCAGATTGAGCCAAAATAAAAGCCTTAATAATATGTCGATCTCGGAGACGTTTCGAAACGTCTCCGAGATCGACAAGCATATAAAGGCTTTTATTTTGGCTCAATCTGCCCTCTCCCAAGAATAACTATCTCTATAACTTTTAATATCCCTGTATCTGTATGTAATTAGGTTCTATAAAATGTTCATGTTACAATCCATGTATAAAATCTGCAAAAAAATAAGGTTTTTTATATGTTATTATTATTTTATATATATATTAATATGTCGATCGCGGAGACGTTTCGAAACCTCAAACTTAATCCGTTAGTAAAGAAGATTAAATTAAATTCAATTAAATAAGCATAAGCAAAAAACTTGCTTTAAAAGAATCAGTGGGCTGTATTAATGAGGAAAAGTTTTAGCAACGCCTCATGATGGTTGCTAAATTTTTCAAATATTATTATTATTATTTAATTTAGTCTGATTGGGGAGGAATTTCCCTCTAGATAAATACAACAAAGAAGAGCATTGAGGAAATAGGATTCAGGCCAGTTTTTTGCTCTCCACTCCATTTTCAATTTTGGCTCATCCGCCACTGCGCTGGATATCCTATCAATTAAAGTCAATTCCTAAGGGAATCCTTAGGAGAGTTTCCTTGCAAGCTTTAATGATCCTTGATCGAAACTTGGTTTCTAGAGTTTGTTGAGTAAAAAACACAAAAGGACTTGTGATAGATCTATAGTTAGGTACTTATATTAATTTGATTTAAAACTAATGATTACAAGACCTCTTACTAAGAATAACTTTTGAGAATGAATGGTAGAGAAAAAAAACAGAATTTAACATGTTGATAGAACAACCTGAGGGTCTTTGCATAAGAATCGTATATCACAAGCGGAAACAAGGGAAAAACTATAATTATAATTTGTTTGATCTTAGAAAAAAATCTAAAGCCATTAGCCAATCTGAACTCTTTCTTTACACACTTAATTCTTAATTCCAAATATTTCTTAGTAATTATGTGCGAAATGTGAAACGAAACGATTGCTGCTGCTGCTGCTCTAAGAGAATAAAGAACGTTGATTATGAGGAAATGGCAAAACATTTTGCAAGTCTGTGTCTGTCCCCATCCAGGTCAAAGAATTTGAAAATAATTAGAGTAATTGCGGACTAATAAAAAGAAAATGTCAAAAAGAGGAGAAAAGAAAAATTCCTTAATATTTATTTATTTAAAAATAATTAAGTAATTGCTCTACTCCAAGGAGCAATAGCTAATGATTAACATTAATGGGTGTTTTCCTTTTACGCGCTCCACGGATTGAGAAACACTGATATGTATAGTAGGCCTCTAAAAGATATAAATAAATTGTTGTGGGCTTCTCATATCTTGAAGAAATATACCAAATAAAAAAATACAGGTAAGAGAAAGTAAAAACAAAACGTCACGTCGGTGGAGCGTTTGCCATCCTGAGTGATAAAATTTAAATTATCTTGGTTTCATATAATTTATTTAGATATGAACGGATAACAGATGACGAAAATAAATAATAATTTCAAAGTGTATATGGCCTTTGATATCAAAAAAATAAAAAGGACTGACACTACTAAAACGGGGTGGAAATAATTCCTTTATACATATGAAGATATTAAAAAAAAAATTTACTGCTTACTAAATTTTCTCTGCTAGTGATCAAATTAAAGAAAGTAAACATATTTAAAAAAATTTTTATATTAAGCGGTTCAAGTGGGCCCTTCTGTCATAAAATATATCAAATAATTCGCTACCCATTAGTTTAATATAATGGAAAGCAGCTAAGTTTTATACAATTTATTGTTAAGCTCTGTCCTTAGGAGCAGAGGAAAAGGTCTCGCTTCACAAAGATCAGTGGTTCGTTCCCGTCCTGAACGACTTGGCTAGCAACTAAGATAAGCCTCTTAACTTAAAAAAAATTATTGTCAATGTTTATATGGCCTCTGATGTTGAATTATATAAAGATGTAGAAAAATCTATACTTAAAAAATATCAACAGCTTTTTTCTTTAAGTCCTTTTTCGGCATCTGAGCCAATTTAAACATCATCGTTATTGGTAGCAAATATAATTTTCTCTCCCAAGACGGGAGGCAAACCTTTGGAACGTGAAACAAGATCTCTACTTCTGCTCCAAGGGACAGGGGCTTAACAATAATTTATTTATATTTGTATTTTGCCCTTTCCCTTGGAGCTTAGGTAGAGTTCTCCCTTCACGATTCAAAGGTCAGAAGTTCGCTTTTCGTCCTGAGCACTAAAATTATCTTGGTTACCAATTAACCTAAATAAAGTGTAAATGGCCTCAAATGTTGAAAAGGACTTAATAAAAATAAAAATATTTGTGAACCCTCTCCTCGTGATCGAGAGGTTAAAGATATAGTCTAAATGGCCTTAGATGCCATAAAAAACTTTAACAAAATATTTGTGTATTTTTTTCGTTAATTAAAATTAATTAATATTCGAAATTCTTATTTACGAAATTTAATTTCAAAAAATATATTGACAGTCATGTCTTTTGTATAATAGTAGTAATAATTTTTTGATTATTTGCCCTCTTCCAATACCATCTCCCGTAAGTCGTTGCATACGTCACTTGACTCTCTCTCTTTCTATCTCTTTGCCATTAAGGCAGACGAGAGATGACAGTTCTTTCACTAGTAAAAACCTCCACCTCTCTCTCTCTCTCTTCTTAATTATCCTGGTATGTTTGTTTTTCATTTAATATATAACATTTTTATAATAATAACTTGATTTGATTTATTCACATAATGACTTGCTTGATATATATTAGAAAGCTTTTCAAATCTTTCTTATTTCTAAATAAACAACACAAAGGATTAATAAAGGAAATTTGATATAATAATAATCCCATTTAACATTCAATTTTAATAATTTATTATTTTATATCATTGATCATTTTGACATTTACAGGTTAAAATTAATATGTTGAATTTGAATTCAATTTATATTCTTTGAAGTCTTTTATTATAATTTAATTAATTTTTTAGCTTGAATTTCTGAAATATTCAGCTTGATTTTTTTGCATTCTTTCGATGATTTGAGATAGTAAAAGAATCATCGTTGTGTTTAAAAGAAAATACTCAATGATAAGGACTCATTAAAATATAATGACAGGTGAAATCATTTCATTTATAAAAAGACAAATTGTTAACTAATAAATAATATATATTAAAACATTATTATAATTATCTTTTGCTAAACATATATTATTTAAATTAAAATCTTGGAATTATAAAAGATCCTTGATTAATAAATTTAGTAATATTAATAGATCTTTTTTGGGCCATTTTAATATAATTCAACATGTTGTGAGGCGGAAATGGTTATACTCTGAACAAGTACCTTCTTGTTTATATATTTATTTAAATAATATAATTAAAATATTTTCAGTTCTCTAAAATATTAATTACACTTAACCTTATATATATATATATCTTATGACATTTCTAGTTTATATTCAACTTTTTATTTCCAAGTTAAAAATTAATTGTATTTTCTAGCCAGTTAAAAATGTGTTATTAAATTTTCTAAATAAAAATTCTAATATTTTGCATTTATCTTTTGTTACAGATAATGATTCTTATTCGAGTACTTATGAATTTCGTGTGAGTATGCATACATATCCATGTTGCCAAATAATTTTTTTGAGGATTTTTAATAAAATCTTGATTTATCTTACCTATATGAATTATATATAGTGAGAGAGTATTGCGATCACAAAAAATCGATGTTGAGATTTCAACGGAAATATACGTTTTGAGGTCCCATGATTATAAAAAAAATGGGTGTATATATATATTTTTTTATATGGAAGCATAAGATCCAGCGGCCTATAATGACCAGCGATCATATGCAACTTGGAAGAATAGAAGAGAAAGTGGGGACTTTAAAAGGTGCTTGTTGAGGTTGGATTTGAAAGAGTGAAAATTGTGAGTTTTAGAGAAAATAGTAGAAGGGAGGTTCTAATCACGGGAGATCATGGTGATAAAGAGTCTCGTTCTACTAGTCGAGAGTTTAACAACATAAATATATGTATATATACAAAAAAACCTAAAAACGTACAAGAGTAAAGTAGACCCCAAGAGGAATAAGGGTTAATACATTTCAAAGATCATTTAATAAATAATTGTTTTATGAATTTTAATCAAAATAGTTAGAGAGAATTTTGAGAAAATTGAAAAAACAAAAAAAAAGTACATCACTAAAGTACTAGAACTTTTTGGCCGATTTGATTGTAAAGCTGATTTTCTCTTAAACTATTCTAACGATTTTGATTAAATTAGCTATATAGTGAGCGGCTACCTAAGAGGCAGGAAAAATCTGGTGTGACAGCAAGCAAACTACTGACTTTTAGATTATGTTCATCTCTGTCTCTTATCTATGGAATAGAGGCGACCCAAAAATTAAGAAAACTCATTTAGACGACGTGACGAACATTTTTATCATTATATATTATGTTCAGAAATTGGAAATCCGAAATATTGAGGTAGACAGGTAACTTTTAAAAGCGTAAAATCCTAATTTTTTCGACGTGGTGTTTGTTAAGAATATCTCATATAGAAACCCAGGCCAGGATAAAAAATATTCAAAATTTCTTCGTAAAGACAAGATAAATTATATTATTTTTATAAAAAGTTTTGATAGTTACTTGTCTACAGTACGACCAGGTTCTTGAGGTCAACGTTGGAAACAAAAACTTATATTTTTGTTTTTTGTAGTACAATGACAATGTTAAATATTCGAAAACATTAATAAAGTAATAATATATATATATTGTATAAAGAATTTTGCAAAGTGAGTTATTTTTTGTTAGTTTAGATATATATTTTATATATATATTCATATATACATAACAAATTCAATCATAGAATCTCAACTTTAATTATAATTACAAAGGTGGAAAATCACTCACCAATCACCTCCTGCAAGCAATAAATCTATGACTATTTTAATTTTTTTATTTCTTTAAATTTAAAATATTTTTTGTTTTATTTATTTTAAAATAATTATATTTTGAATGAGTATATTCTTTAAACGATATGCGAAATAGATTAATTACGATACAATGATCCAGGCATATTTATTTAGTGATATCCAATTGATTGAAATAAATTTTCATCGGATTGCGTGGGTCCGAACCCACACCCCTTGGCTTTTAAGGTTATCAACAGTGACAATATCAATATCTTTAACATCTCGACTGCGGGAGGAGGGATTCAAGAAAATTAAAATATATCATAGATTTATTAATTGAAGGAGGTGATTAATACGTGATTTTCCACCTTTGTAATTAAAATTGAGATTCTATGATCGAATTTGTTATGAATATATGAATATCTATGCTAACAAAAACAACTTTGCAAAATTCTTTATACAATATATATAAATGTTTTTGAATATTTTACAGCTTGTCATTGTACATTATATATTTCTATTTTACATGAAAACCAAATTTGCAAATTCATTTGGACCACCGTATAGGCCCACCTTCCGGGATCCTCGTCTAATCTCCCGAGGTGCTTTCGTACGCGGAGACACACACCTCAAGCACAGCCGACCTCTGGCCCAAGCATCTATCGGCACCCATTGAAGTTGATTTCCTATCTCTATCTTCTCCTCCTGTATTTATTTCTATCTACTAACTACTCCAAAAACTCCTCTATAGAGGCCTTAATTTGCAAATTTATAAGGTGTGTTTATATATATATAAAAGATATAAAATTATTTAAATTTATTAACCAAAACATTTGGCCTTCGATAAATCTAAAAAAAAAAAACAAAAATATAAGTTTTTGTTTCCAACCTTGACTTCAAGAATCAGGTCGTACAGCATGACAAGTAACTACCAAAACTTTTTATAAAAAAAAATAATAAAAATCCTTTATATTTATTTTGACCAAGATCCTTTTGATCCTATCCAAATTTTTCACTTTACTAAAATCCCTGAAGTGTTATGTGTATGTGATTCTGTAGGTACGATCGCCGAACGGCTTGACGGATCGAAATACATACAGTATATAATCTTATTATGATATATCAAGAGAAAAAGTCAGTATCAACTTTTAAAACAATCATCCAACCCATGTTAAGTTAAAAAATTCCAAATATCTCCTCATTTAATAACTTGAGAGAAATAATGCCCAATTATAAAATTGTTCTATTCATCATTATGAACAACTTTTGTTTGATTGTTTGGTCTTCTAATTAGGAATTAGTTTTTAGTTCTTTGACAAGACAAAACAATTTAAAAAATAAAAAATAAAATCTGGGAAAATTTTCTCCTGAGTAACATATTTTTCCTAAATACCCCCCCCCCCCCCCCGCTCTCCTCTCTTCATTCTCACTGGTTTTGTTTTGTCAGGGAATTAACATGACAGACAAACTGACACTTTAGAATACTGTATGCAGCCTACTATTTATCTTCAACATGATTAATGTGATATTTAAAAGATTTCTCTCCATTATTTTAATTAAATTGAATATGTTTACGTAATTGAAATGTAAATTAAATTCTCGGACGATGTCATAATATAATATGAATAATATGATTATCACATTAAAAATATAATAAATAGAAGAGACATGTGTAATGATTATCGCTCTCTCTTCCTACCTGGAGCTGGCTGGCTGTATCCGAGGAGTGAAGCGAGGAGTTATCGAGATATTGGGATGATTTCGGTGAGGTCCAGCAAGTCCGGCGGTTGACTTTCAACTGGCAACGTTTCGATTCGGTCCATTCGGATGCCAGTCTTCATGTTGAGCAAGAGAGAGAGAGAGAGGTGCTTTGGTGGGAGAGATACACTTGCATAAGCAGAGCTTGAGCCTCTGCATATTGTTCGGCTTAAGACTCTCTCTCTCTCTCCCTCTATCCTTTCTTGATGTCATTATCTTATTAAAAAAACTTTTGTTTTATTTTTCTTTTCTATTTCACAAATTTACAAACACACATCAACTTATTAATTTAATTATTCTCTGCGTATTTTGGTTGCAATTTTCTTTTTATTTCTCATAATTCGTCCTTTTATGTGAAGTATCTTTTAATGAGTGTTTAATATCGTTATTTGGGAATTATCTTGGGTCATGTCCTAAATTTGGAATTGCGAGATTTAATATTTGGAGATTTTCCTATCTGAATATCACTTCACTTTCAACTTTCAATTTTTTTAAATTTTAATATATAATATATATAAAGTAAATTTTAAGTTTAAAATTAACAAAAAATATTTACTTCTTGTATTAAAAAAATATGTCAATTTGACTTGGTTTAAAAAAATAAAAATTTATTAAATAAATTATCCAAGTCCAGTGAGTAAATCAGAATTTTATATAAAAAATTACTAGTCAGTAAGTAGCTAGGAATAATCTTTAGGTCGGGTCGATGAATTAAGAGAAGGGACGAAATACAAAAAATGAAAATAATGCCATTTTCATTAAAAATCGATAGATCGCAGACCGGGTACCCCCCCTCCCCTCCCCCCCTCCCGACTATGGCCCAGCAACGAGTAGCGTAACCAGGTTTTATTTTGAAGGGGCCCAAATAAAAATTTTTTTTTAGTCTTTTAAAGTTGGTTTTTGTTTCCTTACAAATATTTTTGTAATTTTTTCATGTTTTTATTAACGTTTTGTATTAAATTTTTAAAATTTAACCACCATTCCTTTAATACGCCACTGTACACCACAACATTTCAATGAACCAAAAATTTATATTTCAAAAATTAATACAATTTAGTCAAAGTAAAATTAGTAAAAAGCTAGAATTTGGTTTGCCTGGGGCGTCCCATAAACCAAAATTCGGTTTTTAATTTTGTTTTATTTCCAATATGCAACTAATAAAAGGACATAACTAGTCTTTTTATTGTGTATTTCACTTAAAATTTTAAATTCCTTTAATCAATGGATTAATGTGTTAATACCGTAATTGAATGCGATGCATTTATCCCACCCCCCAGCCCATCTCTTTACGGGGAAGGAATTCATTAAAGCCGCCATCCGTCATCGAGATGGTAATTCACTCAGCGTCACTGTCTCAGCTTAAGATGATAATTAATGGACCCCGAGAAGATTAATCTGTTCAGCACAAGTAAAGCCTAGAAGCTGTATTGAAAGCTCAAACAAACAACACGTGATTCGTGACATTTTACTAACATGATTATTCAAACTTGTACTATCAATCCCTCCTTTATATGGATTCGAAAATAGGGCTCTATATTCTCTGACTCTATTTGTCCTATATCATGTTATTTTTAATTTCGCAAAAATATAAAGAAATCTGACACGACAAGGACAATTGATTGATGTTGCTGCTGCCGATTAATAAAATTATTCTTTTACACAACTTCATTCTTTTTTATATAACTCCAGTACTGCTCTCTGCGAACTACAGCGTAGTGTTGAACATCACTCACGGTCTATAAAGAGCGTGCTATCGTTGGCCTGCGGATTGTCATCATCCACTCCCAAACCAATACCTCAGCGTTGAAGTTATATTAAATAGAATATAATGTTATTTATTTTTACGAGAAATTTGTTTTCTCTCTCTTTTTCCTTCTCATATAGGAACCAATCATTTTTATAATAAGGAGTTGGTGTAATCATACCTACCGATTTTTGCAGATGAGACAAATTAAGATATTCAAAACATGAACACCTGTTTGTCAGAATGTTTAAGGATAAATTTGAATGCCAGCTCTCGCCTAACACTTTTGGCTCCTTGTGTACTTTCATATATGTCCCATTTTTTATAACACTAATATGTGACCAAAGAGAAATCCACTTGTGAAAATAATTTTAAGAAATGGAACGAGCATTAAAGCACCTAGAAAAACTTTCTCTTACCTCAAATTTTTATTTAAAATATTAATTACGCAAGAAGCATTGTAACATTTTTAGTCATGGAAAAAAGAAAAGAAATGTTTTTAATATTTAAAAATATACTAAAAAGAAAAAAAAATTCATAAAATCGTTGAATATTTTTGGATAAAAGCGTGGAGCGCTCACTAAGAATTGAAACAATCATTTATAGGAAGTTAAATGAAATTAACAATTAATATATAATAATATCATCTGTTCCTATAAATTTCATTTCATTAGCAATAAAAGTAGATAATAGATTTTTGAAATTCATCTCATCCATGTCAAATGAAAGAGAGCTTCTTACGTCTCCAAGATGCTAAATACCAAAAAATTATAATATAAATTATCTATTAAATGTACACGCGCACACGTGTGTGTATTCTCTGTTCTAATTCTCTTTCTTGTTTGGCAGGTTGAGACCTGCCCGCTCCTTGCCTTTGGCTCAGGCGTTAGACAAAGCTTCCCTTTAGTCTTGGCAAAGAAGCCGCCCCAACATATCAATTCTGCGTCGCTCCGTTCCACCTTTTCTACAATTTCTACACTTTGGTAAGTAGATTTATAATTTATATTTACATTTATTCATTAAGGGTTAAAATATTGGATAGTATAAAATTTTCTATATGAAATGCGTCGGAGATTGTGAACTTAAAAAGAGAGTAAAATGATCTAGAATCACCATAAACTGAATATGTGAATTAAGAATTTCAAATTTCTCCTTTGTCGACGTTTCCGTGACTAAGCATCGCCCTTTTTCATGACATCGAGACGTTTCGTGTATCGTAAGGCTATTCAACCATCTAATAACGAATATATAGAATAAAATTCTATAACTTGCTTGATTATTTTTTTGATCAGCAAGAAAATATTAAATTTTTTAATATTCTGAAAATTGGTGATTCGAAATATCAACAAATTAACTTATGTTTAATCTGAATTGAAATTTGCTTTAATCCTCACTCAACTTCAACCCTTCCTCATGGTGTATATATAAAATTCAACCAAAATAATAATGCTAAATTCGATTATGAAACCAAGAGTGAAAAATTTCATTTTATTTTGTATATTTTTGAATTTTGATTCCGAATCTTTCTACATCTGAGATATTGAATAATTCATTTATATATTAGTTTAATATATTATAATTTATTAGCCAATTTTTTTAAATTTTTATCAGGTTGAGGAAGAAAGAAGCTTGTCACTATTCAAAGGAGCAGAGAGCATTATTTATATATAATAGAAAAATGTTTCAAATAAATTTGATTCTTTAATCATTTTAAAAGCAGCTCAATACAATTTTCTTTTTTGTTTTTAAGGAAAAGTAAAGAATTTTATATTTTCTTAAATCTAATGTCAGGGATTTGATTCCTCTTTTTTCTTTCTAATTTCAAGTTTACTTCACCCTCTTATCTCCCTGCAGGGGTCTCTTATCCCCATTCGATTGCAAATGGAGTTCCCGTTTATTCTAACTTTGCTCTTTAATTACTTTCACCGGAGAATATGATATTCGAAATAGCGAATGGCCAATGATATGAGCAGGTAAATGGCCAAAAATAATTTTACCAGCATAACTACAATCTTTTTGAGGGGATGGGAAGAGCTAGAAAAATTTACACCTCTATCTTTTTTTAAGTTGACAAAAATTTTCCAAGAATTTTTAAATGGTTTGATTTTTTTTTTTTAAAGGAAAATATATATTTTATCAACTCAAGGCGAGCTGGAGGGAAGAATTTAATTTTCATCTTCCCCACCTTTGGCTATGACACCACTGGGCGGCTTTGGGCGTAGCATATCTATTCAAAAATTATGGGGGTTTATAGTGAAGGTGGCAGAATTTTTACTTAGGAGGAAGGGGGGGGGGGAAGGCGCGAAATTATAGTGAAATAGAGGATGAGAGGAGACGAAAAGTCCTGACCCCAAAGGGAGGGGAGGAGGAAAATATTAATAAAAGCAGATTATTACTAACCAGGAGGGCTCATTCCCTCTGGGTCAGCCAGTGGGCAGTTAATGTTTTAGCCTAATCTAGTATATGTATATATATAGTATAAATATAAAGAAAAGAGATAGAAACAAAGATAGTATTAAACCTAAAGGGTCAAAGGGTAAAGCCAAGTGACTATTAAACTAGGCAAGAACAATTAAAATTTTTAAATTATAAAATTTATTGAAGACCAGAAATAGGCCTCTGCTAGGCGGTACGTTATATGGGGTCAGAGCAGTTTAGTTTTTATCTTAAAATAAATAAAATTATTAACGAGATTAAAAAGTTAAACTTTAATGTTTCAAGCACAGTTTTAATGGTTTATTTAGAAATGGAAAATTTCACCATATTGGGTGAGATTTATTATTTTAATATTCATTATCAAACTGCTTGTATAGAATGTGTGGGGATGGGTAAATCAATTTATTCATTATTTATTTATACTAATAAAATTCATCACCGAAATCCATTCGTTCATTCATTTCGATTTCCTTTTAATGAATGGATGAATAAAAAAAAAGTCGAAATAAAAAATTTTATTTTAAATAAATTAATATGCAAAACTGAAATGCAAATTTAATTTTTTCTTTCTCGTACTTAGACGCTGCTGATATGTAAATTTTTCGATCCATTTTTTTTTATATTTATTTATTTACAAGATCCAAGCAGTAAAAAAAAGGAAATTTTATTTATTTAATCTTTTATTAATTACACACGACAACCGGTTGTTTAAAAATATTTTTTCATATTTAATAAATTATTATTATAAATATGGAATAAAAGTAGAGAACTTTTTTTAAATACTAAATTGGATATTTATCACTCTTGAAATGCTCTTATACTGTGCATGCAAACTATTTTATTCTATTACGGTATTTTACTTTATGACAGTATATTCTTTTAATTCCGGTGAAACGTCTAAGAGCTACGAAAAAAGCGAACTGCAAAAATTTCCTCGTTGCTAGGCAGGGGTCAGGGCTTTTTTTCACCGGTCAAATTTTATCATTATATTTTTCTTTGTCTTTTTCCAATCACGCCGGGACGAGGCGTTGGACTCAATGGCTGTTACCTCATAGCTAGCCTCCCAACATCCCTGTGCTACTCATTGTAATTAAAATATTTCGATATGGGGTGAATAAATTCGTTAGTTTTTACTGTCCATTCTGACCAAATGCCATTCCTTTTTTTTTTTTTTTTTTGATTTGTATTTCAATTTCTCCTCTTCGACTTTGAATAAAAAATTGAATAGAATTATATTGGCAATTGAAAGAAAATTTAATAATTTCTAGCTGTTGGTTTGGGATGTACTTTCTCGGTAAATCGGTCAAGCTAACCTTTCCTAAGAAAAAAGAAAAGAATAAAGAAACAAACTTTATGAATGTACAAAAAAAAAAAAAAACTTTTTAACGGTTATGAATATAAATTTGATAAAACAAGCAAAGTTATATTAAATTTATGTTAAAAAAAAAAGTTTGAAAAATTTCCATTTCAAGTTTTTCCTAAAAGGAGAGAAAAAGAAAATTATCCGATTATAGAAAGTATAAAATTTTTTTTTTCTAAAACAATTTAGGAAAGAATATAATGGGTGAGAAGGCAGGTTCAGCAATAATTCAGCCTTTGGATGTTTAATAAACTCAAATTTGAAACAATTCGAATTAGTTGTTCATCTTGCGCCATTGCAGTTAAAGTGGAAATAATATAATAAATATCACGTTAGAAATTAATTTTTGTTAGAATCTTTACGATGACAGGTGCCTGGATGCAGAAGTGAAAGAGAAAAGTATTAAATAAGTATATTTTTTGACTGAAAATGGAAATTTTGGGACTTTTGGCGGCTCCCCTTTAAGCCAGCATGCCCCTCGAAACTTTGGAATAAAATCGACTAACGAGTAATTAGTCTAACTAACTAAGTACTAACTAGTACTTTACTGAGGTACTAGTACTAGTTTTTTTTAATTTTCTCAAAATTCGCTCTAATGATTTTGATTAAAATTCATAAAACAATTATTTATTATTATCTTTGACCCTTATCGCCCCAAAATTGTTTGGAGACCCACTTTACCCTAGTACGTTTTTCGGTTTTTTGTTTTTCTCTTAAACCATTCTAACGATATTGATTACATTGTACATAGAACGGCTCCAGCTTCTCTGCTATGACAGCACATCACTCATTTTTCCTTAGCTTAGGGAAAGGAAGTTGTGTGTGGTGCATTTATCACATCAGCTTTTTAAAAATATCTTTACATTTCCAGTCAAAAAAACCCCATAAATGCAAAAAAATCTCAACATGCGTATATCTATTTATGTCTGTGTATGTAACTGCTCAATATGTTTTATGCAAGTTAATTATCATGTCATTATATATATAAACTTATTTATTACTGTAATGCAGTGTATAGTTTAAAAATTGAAAAAAATCCTTTAAATATATTTAAAGGCAAGTATTCCTCAAATACATTAACTTAGATTCGTTTGAGTGTCAAAAAATAGCTCATAAGAATAGCTCACAAGAATACATTAATTAAAATAAAAAATAGCTCCAAAGAATACATTATTTATTTCAACTGACTTTTTGGTTTTTTCTTTCTTTTTAACCTTTCTAAATTTTTTCTTAATAAAAAGGCAATTT
>JAAAKE020119607.1:0-15601 GCA_010014785.2 Anisolabis maritima | reverse complement strand
GTCTATCTTCTAGCACAGTGGTCTCCAGGGGGTACACGAGTTGAGTGGGAGGGGGGGGGGGGTAGTCGCCAATAAAAGTTTTATATTCAAAGGGAAAAAGTTAAATAATTAAAGAATAACAAATTTTTCTTTCTTTCGACATCATTTTCTACAAAAACAAAAAATATATAAATTAAACTTGGGACCAGACCTTCGGACTGCAGATTCAGAAATCCTCAAGCTAGAATTTCACATTTTATTAAATCAATGGATAAATATTGCAATAATTATACTTGTAATAAAAATGTGTATTAGTACCTAGATTGTTATTATTAAATAATGACATGTCTTATTTCTTTATAATACTTATCACAATAGATTTCTGTCCAATCAATTGAGGGCACGTGCTATTTATTTTTGGCATTTCTAGCAATCAAAAACAAACGAATTAAACATCTCAAGGTAATAATCCTTATTTTATGTTAAAAATTTTAACATAAAGCATTATCTTTAAAAATAGTCCACTATTATTAGTATTTTAGCCGATTTTTTTTTTTTTTTTTTTTTTTTTGTTGACAATCGCGAAATTTTCTCTTGACAATTTGAAAATTCAATTTGATTTCTTCATCATACCATCAACGCTGACCTTAACTTATACAGATCAACGATTCGTCGACTATTTTCCTTTCTCTCCAATTATTTAGATACCAATTCTCCAATATTCTGTTTGTCCTTTTTTTTTTTTTCAAGTACACCACTTGCCTCCATCTCCAATCCTAAAAGCGTGTTGGTTATTCGGTAAATCTCTAATTATTATCGTTTTAATGAAAAGTCAAAGAGATTTGGATTCCTTTCTTAACAAACTCTCAATTCTCTACCTGGATTTGACTAATAATTACTTGGCTTGCAGTGAATAAATGTACATTTTTTTTCTGGATCGGATAATAGAAAGAGGCTTTGGAGTTAGTAGGGTTATTCGGGGGGGAGGGCCGGTGGCTGGCGTCTTATCCTGCGCATCTCGATGGCCTCCACCCCCGCAGGGGACAAGACACTTGTTGGCAACTTGTAAGCCGCCGCACGCCATTCTTTCCCTTCGGCTGCTCCTTAAAGCCGATAGCGATAGAGCAGTACACTTCACCTCTTGCCACAAAGCATCGCCATCGTCATTGCCATTGCCACTTGGTGGTCACCTCTTTTGCTCTTGCGGGATTATTCCCTTGGATCACTGGGAAAAAAGGGAACGAGGCAAAAGAGAACTGATCCCACTCACACCTGCTCTCTCTCTCTCCCTCTCTTTTCTGTATCCCGCTAAATAAAAAGGGAAAACTTAATCTCTACCTTCTTCATTTACACGCTGAATAATTTTATTTACAAATCTTCCTTAAGGAATAGAATATCCTTGAATTACAAAAACAAATCTATTAGTCGATTCGAAAGACATTTGCATTCATATCATCTTTTAAAAAAATGTTTTCCTCCTCTCTTTCTTCTTAAAATTAAAAGCAATATGGATAAAATATTTTTTTCTTCTATACCTTTATTATAATTTCGAGTTGTTGAATCTGCAATTCACTATCATTAATTAAATTGTGGCTGAGAAAAATAATAGACCGACTCGAAATGCGGCTTAACTTGAGAAGAAGAGCAATGCCAGTTTTGGTTCGGGTAACTCGTAATCGCCATATCCACAAGATGTTCCCTTGTAAATTTATTAAATATAGCAGCCTTCTTCCTTTTCTGTCCTTCGATTAAAAATCAACTGGAGTAAGATCCAATCTTAGCATGGATAATTCGTGGTCGCATTCCACATACTCACAAGATGTGAACGCCCGAGTCAAAAAAAAAATATCATCGAAATATATTTGCCAATTTAAATAACATTTTGTTATTTCTCTACTCTGATATGTGTGTGATACACCTAAATCTAATTATTCTACATAAAACTCTAACTACCTGTTTAGCGTAACCCCAATTGAGTGTACGACAGCGGCTCTAAGCAAAATTAATCATATTTGATTTTTCATTATTAATCCTGAATCTATAGATTTCGAGTTCATTATAAATATATAATAAAATCAAAGATTTTTCTCTTATTAAAAATATTTTTATCATTATATTAAAAAAAAAATGAATTTTGTATTTGATTATTTAATAATTAAAATATATATATATATATATATATTTTTAGAAATGTCTCAATTTATTTTTTCATATGGAAAAAAACAAACTTTGTTTTCAAGAAATGAATTTCCTCCTCCACCCTTCTTTTATTGATATTGGAACTGATATAAACGATTGTATTTATATATCTAATTGAAATTGAGTTTCGGACATGGTTAACCCTTTCTCTGCTATAAAATGAAATAAATTGACAAATTTTCATTTCCCTAAGGACTGGCTGACTGTGTTGTTAAAATAAGTTTTTTTTTTTTTATTAATTTGTTTGACTAGGCATTTTTCAACATTTTTTTTTTGTTTTACTATTTTTTTTTTTTTTTTTTTTTTTTAATTTAATTGAATAATCATTTCGCCATTCCTTTATTCAGGTTTAAGCATTTATTCATTCATTTATTATGAAATTTTTAATTGACTTTTTTTGTATTTATTATTAAAATTAATTAATTATTTGATTAATTAGTCATACCTTTTTAAAATATTGGTTGGATATTTTTATATTCATTTTTATTTGAAAAATAAATATATATACGAGTGGGTGGGGGTGGTTTTGATTGATAATTTAAATAAAAATTGACCTACCTAAGGTGATTATTTTGATAATATTATATTCATTTTAATTGGAAATGAGATTATATTAAAAATAAACAGTCGAACAACCAATTCCTTAAAAATTATTACAATTCTTTAAAAACTATATTTAGGATAGATAAATATGAATATTTTATAAAATCGACAAATGGAAAAAGTTCATATATATATATAAGAATATTCTTTTCTTTCGGCCTAAATATTTCACTCAAAATAAGATGGTTACTCCCTAAATGAAAAACAAAAGTTTATTATTCGTTTTGAATTAATTAATTATTAAATTATTTATTTAAATAAGAAAACAAAATTATTGGATATGAATAATTTACATAACCAAACGTAAAAAAAAAAAAGAAATTCCGTTGCGAAAAAAATGATTTCCATAATTATAAGTTAACTATAAAATTCTCTACAGGATTAAGCAAGTGAAACAATGAAGAATTTCTTTTTTACCAAACGAATAAATAATTTGACTTTTTCTCATGTCTGAATTTTTCTCATCGATATTATATAATAATTAAAATAAATCTGAGTTTTAATCTTAATTTAGTTTAAGTGATATAAGCCCACTATGGAGTTGGCAGAGGCAACACTTTCATGACCACTTGCTGATTCGCTTCCCCCAAACGAAACGATTTATTTAATTTAAATTCTATTGACTACCAATTAATTTAAATAAACATGGTCGGTTGGACTTCTATTTATCGTTGGGTTTGGCTATTGAAACAGATCTGAAGATGGTCGAAACGTTAACTTTGGCTTATTAATAAAAGAAATATATTGACGCTCCTTGGCTCTTTATTGAATCCTATATAAAAAACTGTAGTTGAATAAAAGTAGATATTGACTTTACTCAGGTCCTTAATTCTACTCAACAATACAATACACTTATATCGGCCTGTGACTAAACCTACTAAGAGAGATCTAATTGACTTATTGTCAGTTATTTACCACATTTTCGATTATATGTCACTAAAATATTGGCAAAATAGTTAACAATTATTAAGTTGGATTGATTTATATAGCTAAATTAATTTCTCGGTTTACCGATAGATGTCTACGGTCAGAAATCGATCACGTTTATTTCCGTGTGGATTTGTAAATTAAACTTAAAAAACAATAATAATATTTAAAATTCCAAAATTATGAGTTAGAAAAGATCTTTTCGATATATCAAACAAATTATAATTATATGTAGATAAATCCATAAACATTATTTTTTATATATATAATATCTTCCAAAATTTATTTTAATTATAGAACGTCGAAAATAATAGCGGTATCAAGAATGATTACCAAATAAACTTAGGATTAGTATGATTATCACTTATAACCATATATTATCGATTTTATTATTATGACTGTCATTTCTCAAATTTATTCAATCCATGAAAAAGGACGCATCATCAAAATGAAACCTATTCCTATTGTATCATTGATGTTTAGTGTTAGACGTTATGGAATTGATTGATTCCTTAGTTTAATCAATAATATCTCTTTGTATTCGTTTTTATTAATAACTTAATCACTCATATGTGAAAAGGCATTCAAGTCTTTTGAAATTGAAACTTGTGATCGACTCATTCAATTCTTATATTGAATATTATTGAATGAATTACCCACTTACAATAATAACATCAGATTTTTACTTTTATGTGTAATAATTCAAATAAATGTAGGAATTCAAAAAAAAAAAAAAAAAAAGCATGTGCTTTATGGAAATTTTTTTATTTGTTTCTATTAAGATTTTAGTTACTAATTCTTCCGTGAAAATCACTTTAAAAAATTGTTATATTAATTCGGAAGTTAAATCATTAAAAAGATCAAAAGTTAAATGGGTGCTAAAATCAGGTTTTCTCAGGTTGCCTAGGGCAAACCCATTTAGGTTTATTATAATATAAAACAGATGCGCCTGAATATGTTAAATGTTCCAAAGATCCTTGTCTAATTTTAATCCATAATTATTTTAAATGTACAAATCATACAAACATACAGTGATTATATAAAAGTCGATTAGTAAAATTTTTAATTGCTCTTCCCTTTCTTTGATTGTAATATGTGATAGCTAAGGCAATTTTGACATAACACTTGGAATTTTAAATGTTTTGGTGGTAACGCCTTGTAAACGATGACTATCGGCGTTCTTTGAGACCACCCATCCGAGATTCACTTGGTCTTGATTATAGCTTTAAATCACGCGGTATGGCTAATTCCAGACTTGAGTTAGTGTGTGTTCTTTCCTCAAGAATAGAATTTTTTTGCAATGAGCTAGATTTGAACTTAGTCATCTTGAACTCAAGAAAAAGAAAGTCCAATCTCTTAATAAAGCAGTGATATTTAAATCACTATTATCCATCTTTATCAGCGATTCCCTTGGGGAACCATCCTAGTAAACTCCCAAGGAAATTACGCTACTTAATAATCATCAATTCCTGACACATGACTCAATGGAGGGAAGAAATTATATTCCATACATTTTTTTTCTTATACCAAGTTTATAAGGAAAACGAATAATTTAAGTTTCAAAAAGAGCTATACTCGTAAAAAAAACCATATAATATTTAAAGTTCGATTGATGGATTGAGTCACTTATTTGTTAATCTAAAGAAGAAGAGAATAATGATCAATTTAATTCATAGAGGATTCTCTAATTTTTGTAATAATAATAAAAGCCGTTGTACAAAGTGGTGTAAACGGTCGATTCTAGGACGAAACGCGTGATAAAGAAGAAAGGAAACGACCCTAATATCTTTTTCTCCCTCTCTTCCACCTTTTGGGCTAACATCGGGTCGTTCGTCTTTCATTCGTACTAAAGTTTATTTTATTTCTCTCACTTGCAACTTCTAATAACTACCTCCTTTGTTTCCGAAAATAATACCAGCCAAGTGTAAGAATTTATGTTAGCGATTCTTTATTTTTCATCTTTTGCCGTTAGTTGCACCACCTGATTCCAGACCCCCTCTTTTTTTTTTTGGTGAGGTTCCCTCCTCTGACGACGACGACGAAGACGAAGACGAGGTTGGGGTGTATGTGGGGGTGGGGGAATTTTTGTTATTGAATTCCCCCGTTAGAGTTATGACGTCCATAAGTTTTCGGTGTAAATATTTCCTGCGGCTGTCGGGACACGCCCCGGTCTCTCTCTCTCTCTCTCTCTCGCCCTTACGACGACGGCCTCCCTCCGACGACCTACCTACTACCTCGATCTGACTTTGGGATTCTTGTCTCTCCCACTCTCTTGTCACTAGGACATCCTAAGCCTCAAAAATAAAGTCCGGGGGACCATTCGTGCATGTACACTCAACACATATGCGTGCGTGTTCTCCTCCACGCACACATATAATACATTATATTTGCTACACGCGTTTAGTAAATAAAACGGTCAAACACCTTTATTTTTTAAAAAAGAAATACAATTACGATTCTCAAAGACTTAATATTCAAAACATTACTGAAATTATAATAATTAAATAAATATTAAATGTAATTATTTTCCCATTATTTCTCTTTTAGTTTATATATTTAAAACTTTTTTTGGTCTATTGGTTCTCAAAAAGCTGCTTAGGAAAAAAAAATAAATAATATGTTTAAATGTTTAAAAATATATACATTGATTGAAACGGAATACAATTTGTATGATTTAGATTCCAAGATAACTTATTTAAATTTTTCATTGTGGGATCCATGTAAACATTTTCTCATAAATAGAATAACAAATTATTATATTGGCGAAAAATCGATAGATTTTATTTATATTTTAAATTAATGGAGGTTAGAAAATTAATTTTTTTTTTTTTTTTTTTTTCAATTTAACTTGCGTAGTTAAAAACGTAATGGCTTATTATTTTATTAGCCGGTTGATCTTTGTGGCATTATACTTCTTGCGGCTCTCAATTGCCCGTACCGATCCGACAGTGCCCGTCCGCAGAGAAATATTAATACGTAATATATGATATATTTTTAATTTAATATATTAAATCGTATGTTTTTCTAAATTATACTAAAAGTTTATTTATTATATAATTTATTTTGCAAAATATTTGTTTAAATTTTTACCTTACCAGCCCCAAAAAAAAATGCTACGTCGTTGGGCGGTCCGCGAGCGAAAATGTTGAGAACTTGTCATGGTAACCAACAATATTGTTGTTAAGATGTATTATATTCAATGATTTTCAGCCCACAAGATCGTTACTAGCAAGACCAAGAGGGACTGTATCTCACACGGAAAGGAAAAATAACGCCACTAATAAATAATAAATAAAATCAATTTATATTTATCCGGCGGTATCAAGCAATGCTGAATTTCAGATGGGTGATCCCGAAGAATGCCCACCGGAAGCCATCTTAATATCTTAAGATGCTTTATAATAAATATTTATGAAATTTTGTAAACTCTTTAATAAAATTAAAAAAAATTATATTTATTAATAATTTTTGTAAAGTATTAAAATGGATTTTTTTCTATCAAATTTACGAAAGTACTTTGAAGAAACTACGCTTAACCCCGGATTTAAGATGTTCAGTGCTCCCTTTTCAGGACCCTTCGGAACGCAGGGCTGTTTGCCCCCAAGGGCTGGAGCGAACCATCTTGGTTTTGTTCAGAACCCGTTTACCACCAATATTATAACTTATTAAAAACTTTTGCTAAAATAAACAAAATTTATAATTAAAACGATGGTCATTTTAACTCATAATTTTTATAAAAAGTAAGCCGATTATTATTATATATCTTTATCGTGGGAATATATCAGGTATAATATTTCAACAATTTTTTGACACTTCTTTTCTAAACCGATACAACAAAATATATAATTAAAAATTTTATTTTTTATTTTTAGAGATATAATAACTCACTATAATTATTTATAATTTTCGTCTTGTATGCGATTAATCTACTAAATGAAACTTGTGATCCATTATATAGGTCTAACCACCTCTCTAAATAATATAATTGTAGGATGAAAGTTTTAATTTCGATTCATTTATTTGTGTATAACTAGAATTTAAGGTTGTTTATTTAATATTAATAATAGATTGGGAAGGAATTTTTTTTTAAGAAAGTTAATAAGAGATGTATAATTAAATGTTGAATACAAGAATTGTAACTCCTTCAAAAGAGATTATATCTGCCAGAATACTCATAAATATTTTAGGCTGAGGGAACATTAATTTATCTACGTTTTCGATTCTTATTCCAAATAGGATGTCTTGCGAAGACAAATTGTGATAGGTGTCTGAGAGGTTGATTTAGAATAGAAGCAAGGGACTAATTAGCAGCCCATTCTTCGAGGGTCCGGAGCCCATTTGCGCCCCACCGGAGGGGATCGATGTTATCGGCAAGATTGGGGGGTGTGTCTTCGTCGTCGACGTCGTTGTCGGCGACGATCTAAGTGGCCAAAGGGACAGGACTAACAAGGGGGTGAGAAGTGATAGAACAGGGTGTCGAGGGATGCATGCACTTTTCTCCCCGGTTCTCTCTCTCTCTCTAATGCCCGGAGCGGAACGCTACTGTGGTTTTCATCAAGTGTGAAATTGCTTGCCTCGTATTTATACATCTAGAGGGGTGGTGATTTGAGGGTTTGGGGTTGAGTGGAAACGGCTGATAATACCAATTCCAATGATGCAGAATTTGCGTCACCGTGATTTTCATTGTTGTTTCATCACAATATAAACCGCACCCGCCATTGCAGACCAATCGATATAATGGAATCAGCAATGTTAATTATAAAATAGTGTTGTGACCACTGGGGTGTTTGATTTGCAGTATTTTTGTCGCACCTTCGGATCTCTCTCTCTCTCTCGTTTATATATGTTTGCGTTCGTATATATAGAAATATATATAAACTGGGGGTGGCGAGGTGATGGCTCGCGCCCGCGTAATTATCTCGCGGGGTGGGGGCGTCGTCGGACATGGAAATGTGTGGATGAAACATAGTCTCACATACAGTTCATAATAACCTACATGTCACATTGATTGGCAATCAAGCTCCGATTATAATACTCATCGATCGTCAACACTGGACAAATTGCATTATCTCCCCGTTATCGAATATCAACAATTTTACAGTAAGTTAATGTTAAAAAGCTCGCGGACATTTTGGCACTCGTGTTTAGTGATACAATACAACAAGCCAACCAGGAATCGTTGATTGTCCTTAAATAAATAGATGGCTTGCATTTTATTTCGTTCTTTTTTCTTTTTTTTTTTTTTTTTGATATACCATTTAACAGTTTGTGTATTTTCTCTCTCTCTCTTTGCTTATCTTTTCTATGAAAGAATTTCTCTTCCTCAACCCGGGAGGGGTGTTTTGGCTTTGAAAATTTAATGCCGGACAAACAAACTAAAATGTTATTTTAATAGGAAAAATATTCTTTATTTTACGAATGTTTATTTTTGACATTTTTACATAAGAAAGTATGAAAAAGTGTCGCTGCATTCGGCCATTACGAGCTCAACAGTTTAACGAGTCATATATGGAGCTATTGCATTTAAGCTGTCGGCCATTTTTCTTTTTCTTACGAAAATAAATAAATAAACATTTCTAAGAAACGTCAATTTTATTATATATAAAAAACATTTTTATTATGATTATTATATACCTGTGGTATTTATTTATATAATTGATATAAATTTCCCTGGAAAACCTTTTTTATTTATTTTTAAAGATAGATATTTTCCCACACTTCCTTGTCCAAAGAGAATAAAATAAAAAAAACTATAAACTATCAAACTAATTTTAAGTTCATGCATAAGTTATTTTACAATTTTTACGTCGAAATGGCCTGACATCTACTTATACTTTAGATTATAAATGTCAGAATGCCATTTTATTTAGTAAAAAAATCACATTAAATTTTTATTTAAAAAAAATGAAGTTTTATTTCTTGAAAAAGTTATGCATATAAAGAGAGAAATTGCTTAAATAGAAGTAATGCAGTCGTTTCAAATTATACCGAAAATTGTACGGTGAATTCGAAAATTTAATTTTTAGTACCGACTTCTTTTCTTGTTTCACGAAATCTTCCAACCGAATCTTAAACCAATGAATTTAAATAAATAAGATTGAATAATATAACATAATTTTTAAAAATTATCTTTGATAGTAAAATGAGTTTGTGCTCGAATCTCATTCATTTTTTTTTTCCACCAACGTTGAAAAATCCAAATATAAAAAATTAGCCTATGGTCATCTTTTCCAAAATTAGAAGCTTAACTCTCTCTCTCTTTCTCTGATCAGATATTCTTTATTCAATCTTCATTTTTATTAGAGGTAAGAAGCGGGGATAGAATAATGCAGGCTTATGAATTATTGGTAATCTTTATAGATAAATCTAGATTAAAATATAAGAAGATTCGTCTTTTAATCAAAAATCTTTTGAACGTGACCTTTTAGGCTTTTAGCATTCTTTGTCAATATATTTTAATCAAATCTAATACCTCATATTTATGCAATGAAAGCTTGCATGGTATTCAAAAGGCCAGCATTTTAATCCACAACCACTCTTGATTGCCTCAATTAATTAAAAGGGCGGCAATCGGATGGCGGCCCAAGAAGAGGGCTCCTGTGATTCATTCATCACTGTTTTACCAAGATATATATTTTAATAAACACTACCTCAAACATTACAACAGCCGAGTATATTTTGTAGCCTAAATATATTTCAATTAAAATACATTTTGACTAAAATTATTAATTTATGTTGACACTTGAATTTATTTACAGAGGCTCGTCCTATTATAAAAACTATAGAAAATGGCAAATGGATGTTAGTAGATATAAATATATATTATATCTCTCTCCTATGAAAGAATATCTAAGAAAGAAACTGCAAAGTCTTTATGTTATAAATGTCTTAAGTAATTAACATATTTTCATTTATTTTCCAAAAAAATTTGACTATTTTTTTTTTTATGAATAAGAATACATTCCGAGAAATAATAAATATTTTGTGAATAATTAAGAATCAGTTTTATTTTGTTATACGTTTTACGTAGTAGCAATAGAACTCCCAAGTTCCGTGAATAAGACTTTTTAAAAAGAAATTATGAAATATATAATAGTTTCTTTTCTTCTTTTATTTGTGAAAACTTTAGCAAACAAAGAAATAAATTTTTAGTATTAGGTATAGGATGAATCTATCTGAATATTCTAATATTTGATTATGAATATGCATTTTATATTTTCCCTGAAATTTAGAAAATATCAATTTCGCGATCTTAAGGTATTGACCTTAAATTCGTAAATGCAAAAATGAGCAAGATTGGCAAAGTTGCGGTTTTTTTAAATCAATTTATTTTATACTCTTTTTTCGGCTGCAAAAGCCTTTACTAACAACGGCAATCTTGCTGGCTGTTCTTTCCGCTGGCAAGTGGCGGTTTAGAGGTTTAACAAATTTCACCTCTACTTTTTGTCTATATAAGTCAACTCAACAAATCTTAAATTCATAAGAAGTGCTTAGTTTATATATTAAAACACCCATGGGCATAAACCACGTGAGAACGTAGATTCGATTCCCGCCTTTAATTTACTATTTTAAGATAAATTGATATTTTCTAATATTTGGTAAAAATTGATTTCGCATTTAGGAATATAAGCTTAGAAAAACTTTTAAATTTAGTGACATATTATTGTGAAATTTTTCCCAATCCATCATTATAAACTTACCCCTTAGGAATTTTATAATTTGCTGGAATAAAAATAACAGACATAATGATAAAAATAAAATTATTTTTGACCAATAAATAAATAAATTTTTCTCATAATAAAAGAGGCGCTTGACTTTTAAGAGGAAACTATCAAAGATGCTTGCTTGTTAAACAGGTTGCCTATTTCTAAATTAATCACTTATAATTAATTCTACAATTGGAACATTTTGATCAAAACATTCTTTTTATTTATATTTATTCATTTTTGTAGAATTTGTCTAACGAACATAGGTGTTTTTATACTTTTCATTTAAGATATATTTATAAATTATAATAATAAAAAAATTACTCAACTCTTCTCTGTTCTCTTGGTTTTAAATATTAATTTAATTCTTGGGGGGGGGGGGGGTTTCATTAAATTTTTATATGAATGATTGAATGAGAAAACTCGAAAAATTAATATTAATTAAAATCAAGATATAGGGTAAATTTTTAATATGTATTTTAATTAATAAAATTAAAAATAATATTTAATATTTATTTATAATTAGAGCTCACATAAAAAAAAATCCAAATTCAATTTCCGGATGGGTGACCAATCATCCAATGCCCCTTCTAATGGCTTTGTAAAAAAATGCTTATTAGCTATTGTTGCCAAAGGTACTTTTGTAAATTATAGAATTTGCCATTTTCGGACTTAAGTCTTAAGTCTTTATATAAAATTCAATCTTGGTAGGGCATAAAAACCTTGGTATTCTGACTAAAAAATCGCTCATTCTTCCTATGACCATTGAATAACCGCTCACAGGAATCAGACCAACACGACATTTTTGAATTGTGTGAGTTCATTCCCATTAATGCCTTTTGTCTTATAAAGTTATTATAGTTTAAAATATTTATTCTATATATAATTGTTATAATTACTAATTTTTTCTATTTACAATTTATATACAAAAATTTTATCTATATTGAAGTTTTCAAATATAATATATAAAATAATTTGAATTCAATAAAACCTTTTGACAATATAATAAATGCAAATATTTTAATTTTATTCCCACTAAAATTAAATTTCTCTTTATATTAACAATATTGTTTTCTTTTTGTTTCAGGTAAGAGAAAACATCTGCTTCTTCTTCTTCTGTTATTGCTTCTAATTCGTGAGTTATCTAGATAATGATTCGTTATAACAACATTTTCAAAAGGCTATAATTATTAAAAGAATTTTTAAATTAAATAAAAATGTATCTTTTGCAATTATTTCGAAAATTATTTAATAGGAATTGAGGAAGTTAATTCATCCCATTCTTTATTATTTCAACTTTTACTTGAATATTCTTAACTACTATTGAAAAGAAATAACAAAGATCCAATTAACTAATGATGATTTTTAAAAAAGTTTCTATACCTATAAGACTTGGAGTTTGGTTAATTTTGTTAGGAAAGGTGAACTAGGTTGTTATGATTTTTATTCTCATTCCATACGTGAATCTTTCTACAAATATCATAAAAGAGAAAATGACGTTTCCTTCTTATTTCCTCTGAATAGCTAATCTTTAGAAACTTCAAAATGTCCAATTTACCTATTTGAAAAAGTTTAACTGCGGATATAAATAAATAAATGGTTTTTTTAATATATAAATTTAAAGTTTCGCTTCATTTCTTTGTTAGGAGAAAAAAAGACTCCAAGCTGTAAAGTCATTGATATGAAAACTAAACAAGGCAATGGAAAAAAAGTGTAGAGAATGTCATCTTTGATATCGGTAGCTACATTGAAGAGAGTATTGCCGGGGGGATGGGATTCCGATCAGCATTTGATCAAGGGGGTATATGTTAGGTGGGTGGGTGCTGTTAACAGCGATCGATTGCACAAGGCCTAAAGCCCTAAGGGGGCGAAGCTTCTCTAAAGGGACTGACAGACACTTGCAAATGTCAGGGGGCCTCGCCGCAGTGGCCGGCGGCTAGTGGGGCCCTCCGCCTCGGGGCTCATCCTCCACGGCCTGCCAGTGAGCCGTCCAACTAACCGACGGAAAAAGGTTTTATGTCTGAACAAAGCTAAATAAAATATAAATGGGCAAAAAACTCCAGCTGCCAATACTTGAACGTTTTATCAAGAGGAACCCAGATGAATATTGATGAATAAAACCAACCTACATAGGAATCGCATTAAAATCCCACCCCGATAATAGCCATTTCTTCGACGATTATAAAATTTAATTTTCTATGAAAACAAAACTCGTCTGGCTGTAAATGAAAATCTCTGACGTATCGGTAGATTGTTGTTTAAATAGAGAGTTCCCTGCACAAATATTGTTGCACTCGTTGATCCACCACAAGTATAGTTCAAAGTTATAACCTGCCAATTGCCTCCATTACAAATATTATAGTCTAGTCGGGAGAGCCCACTCTCCAAATCAATCGACTCCTCTTGACTTGAATTGAGTCTGGCTTAAATAAACAATTCTATGTGCAACGACTGCACTACAGCACTTGATGCATCATGCATCAGCTCAGCCCTCTCTCTTATTACCCTTAATTTCCCTCTCTTCTAATTTACGCTCATCTACCTTCCTCCACTTTTACTAATCCCATTCTCATATTTTTTTTTCATAATGATTACTGCTTATGAAAAACAAAATTAATCATCCTATCTCATATAAAAATTACCAAACTCCTTATTATTTTAGTTTTAATCAATATTGTATGTTGTCTTTTTTTATTCTATTCAGTTGTAATTCTTTTTTCAATGACGTGTTTGCTTGGCAGCCATTTCTCTAGCGAAATGGCGATTCGATCCGATCGCGGGCGTTCGTTAATATTTGATTGGAATAAAAATGCGAGCTGATTGGCTAGGGCCGGCAACGTTTTCTTATTGTGCCTTTATAAATGTATTTATTGACCTCGGCGGGTCGTCGGCTCGTCCCGCCATTAATATCAATAGAGGCGGTCGGCTGGTCGAGGGGCAACCAAAGGCGAGGACGTTCTCGACGACCACGTCCACGTCCCATATGCCCCTAGTAAGGGAATCAACCGGCATTCGACACCTCTCCAAAAAGAACGAACTGACAATTTCAACTTCACTCTCAAAGAACCCTTCTATAACTACACACCCCTCTCTTGAGTAATTAGTTTTCATACTTTTATTTATTATTGTTTCATATCAAGGGGGGAAAAGTATATTTAGATTTCGTCACGAAAACCGAGGTTCAAGTATTGATTTTACTCGCATTTATTTATTTAATGTTTAAAAAAAAAAAAAAAAAACTTATTTTTCTAGCCTCGCCACTGACGGCTTATTTATCTTATGTGTTAGCTTTAATATAAAAAGAATTATATTCTTTATAATAGCTAGTCTATTTGTTTTAAGGTTAGTTATCCCCATAACCAGAGTGTTTTTGTATCCATTCAACTGCGAAAATATACCGATTAATATTATTATCTTATTTACAGGACTCTGTTAATACTTGCTTAACATACATTAACACTGTCTTAATTAAATATATTGATCGTAAATCAATATTTACTTATTAATACATAGATGATGGCAAATATCTGATTTTAGTCCCAATGGAACTAACTATACGATTGATTCGCGTCGTGGTCCATTTCAGCTTAGTACACATGATGTGGACCCAAGAGGGTAGCAGTCTATTTTCACTTCATTTCCTCATTAGCACAATTCAGTTTTTTAAACGTATGTATCGTTCGGCTCGGCTTTGAAGGCCTTGGGGTCTTGGAGCACGAGGCATCATAACCCGAGACAGACCTTGACAGTCCAGACACAGGCTTTCGAACAATCGTATAAGTCACCCAGTCAATGACTAACGATGGTTATATTGAACTTTTGCATTCCAAACAGTTTTTACGGATGAGAGAATAGGGTTTGCTTGTACAAATTGATTAACTATATTCAACATTTGGCCCTAGAAGAAACCTTCCTCTTTTTCACGATCCTATTATTATTTATATATTATATTTGATATTATATATTTATATATTGTGTGCTCATGCATTTATTCATATCGTTTCTATTCATATATATTAATATATTCCATTATTTATACGGGGACTTGGAGACGCCAGTATTGGCTTGTTCCAAGTCTGCTGGAAACTTTGTGTGGTCTCGTTGTAAAGCCAGACTGGCTCGGTCTCTCTCTCGTTGGCTCCATCTCATTTCAGGCCGTATGTTAGACTATGCGTGTGCTTTGTCTC
>JAAAKE020119596.1:0-15601 GCA_010014785.2 Anisolabis maritima | reverse complement strand
AAATGACAAAAAAAAATTTCAAGATTTTTTTTCGAAACGAGATCTGCGCACTGAGACCTAGGCGAGGTACGGATGTATAGATCGTCTGGCCTTTCAACTCTCAATTGAATTCTGGAATTTGTTTTGCGTATATCTCTCGTATTTGTGGACAAATTCTCATGAAAAAACAGAACACCCTCTTTCATTGAATTTCAAATGTATAAAAATTTTTTAATTATAATACACTTATTTTAAGAGCCGCTTTATTGGTGACATCGACAATTTCAAATTTTGAAATTTGCGCTTTCAATTTTTAATAATTTTTTCTACTTTAATTGTTTTTTTTTATTAAATAAGCATATTTAGTGCTTGGTATTGATTGAATTTAGTGGGAAATTAAATTCTCTAACTGGAACATTCTTGTTTTGGTCATAAAATCTAAATAATTTAAGAAAAATCAATTTTTAATATTTGTTTGACAGGTGAATTTATTCATTCTGGTTTTCATCAAATTATTAAAATACGAAGAAAGATATAAAAATAATGAATATTTCTTCTTATTCTTCATAAAATTCTACATTGAATAAGTATAACACACACACACACACACACACACACACATATATATATATATATATAATGAAAATGACTCCAAAAGGAGAGCCGAAACGTCGAGTTAATCTCAACAATCAACGCGGACCAACCAAAAAAATTGACATTTATTTTCGTCAAATTGAAATAGATCAAGTTATTAAATTATCTAGAAATATTCATTTTATAGCTTCTAAGAACGTGACGAATATGACTGTCTATATAATATATATTCTTGAGAGAGATACAAGTGCCTTGGGAGGGTTCTGTCACGATATGTGTAATTTAAAATCGTTCGTATCAGCCTGTAAGATCAAGTTTGCCGACCATTTACTTTCAAATAAGAGTAAAGAAGAAACTATACTGAAAAAATATTTTTAAAAACAAAGAAACCCCAATGGCAAGTTAGCGAAAATTTAGATAATAAAAAATTTGACTATAATAATAATAGAATTAATAATAGTACATTCATTTGCTAAAATTAAATTATTAATCGTTTATAAGAAAACCCTCACTTCTTCTTCTAGTTATGCGGCTGATCAAGTCCTTCTCTTTATGTCCTATCTCCTTTAATTGACGTCGTTTAACAAGAGTGCCCATTTCAAAATAAATCTTGCTAAAAATTTTGAATAAGTTAGTAAAATCATTCATTCTGATTTTCATCAAATTATTAAAACACGAAGAAAGATATAAAAATAGTGAATATTGCTTCTTAATCACCTTAAAATTCTATCGAAAAGTATACATTATCATTAAGTTGGTTAATGGTAATTAGATTCTATAATTTTTTTGTTTTTTATTTGATTACTCAAAAATTAATTAAGATATAAAAAGGAAGATGATTCGTATTCACTCTAAAATTATGCATTGAATAAGTGTATTATGTCATATAAATTTGTTGGTTAATGATAACGAGACTTTCAAATTTTTTATGGGTTTTTTTAATTAGTCAAAAGATAATTAAGATAAAAAAATGGGGATTATAGATTCATAATCCCTCTAACATTCTCTATCGAATACATATATAATATGACTAATAAGCTCTTTAAATTAGTATCTAATATTTTTATAATATTTATCTATCTATAAATAAAAAACTATTTGAAATATCGAAATTTTGTCAACGGTTTCTTAATCTAGATGAAATCTTGCATTGAAATGATTGCTCATATGTTTTACAATGATTAAAATAGCCCTTTGTGAAATATTTTTTCATAGGGGTAATATATATTTTTTTTAATCTTCAACAATCCTTCCCCCGAGGCTCCGCCCACTTTGCTATTTTTATCTCGTTTCTTCCTAACAAAAGCACTCTCTCTCTCTTTCTCCCAAGGTCACCTAATTCACTATTCTTATGTCTACTCTCTCTATATTTTTTTAAAATCAAGATCTTTTTGCTTAAAATTCTTCTTAAAAAAAAAAAAAAAATTACTAATTATTGAAATTTTTTGTAAATAAAAAGTTCAAATTAAATAAAGAATTTAATTTAAAAATTTATTTAAGTGGCCTACATCAGTAAAATTCTAATACTCTTTGGCCAATTTTATTGAAAACATTCGTGAAGCATGCGACGAGAGTATCTTAAATATAAAAACAGCTTTTCGTTTTTGAGAAATTTTGTTCACACACCGAAGCAGAGAAAGTCCATTTTGCGAGATTCATTTTTTTTAGATTCTGGGAACCTCAAAATGTGTATTTCCATTCAACTCTTAAATTGACTCTTTTACGATTGCCATACTTTGCCTATTCTATATATTACATATATAGATAAGAGAAAGTAAAAATCAACACGGCAAGACTTGCTTATCTATATTTATATATATATTATTTTGTCTAGGCCCTGATTTTCCCAACTCGATCTAGTATCCTTTATCTACCTTAGCCCATGTCCTTTTTTAAAGAAGTTTGCCTCCTCCCCCCTTCTTATACAATCTAATACCATTACTGGAATCCCGCAAACAATCAAATATTTTAAGATCTAATTTAGGTCTGTAAAATTATTTTCCTTAAAAAAAATAGATGAATATCTTTATTTTAAAGTATTTTATATTCAGTACATTCTCAGAACTCGAGAGGAATAGAAAAACAGGCTAAAAAGTCATAGATGGTCCTCTGACGATTCCTTCTCTTAGAGAAGAGAAAGCCAGCGAAACGACACCAAGTTGTGATTGATTTGAATTAGTTGGCACAATTTTCAACTGAGGATAAAATTTTTGAATTTAATTTACAAAAAATAGTTTTTAAGATTTTCAAAAAATTTCGCCAGTGAATTTTTATAGTTAGAAGAATGACCACCAGAGAAGCTTTTGTATCCAGACTCGCTGTCACATGCCTCTGAAGTCACTATTCACGATTTGATATATTCATCCAAAATTTGTTTACATTTTAATATTTTAATTTTTTTTTATTTCTACTACTTTGTATTAGATTTCTTCATAAATTTATATTTTTTTTTTATTTAATATGAGTAAATCGAAAAATTTCGACTCTCGTCCACAAGTAAGTCACTTATTCTTTTTGCTATCTCTTAGAACATTTATTTATTTAATATATATATATCAATCTTTTTCTAGGAATTATCAGAACGACAAGTTTTTTCTTACGTTTTTTACTATTGCTTTTATATTATTATTTTACCTGTCGCCACATTTTTTGGAAGTAAATTCATTATTTTTGATGGTAAATATATCGTCTCAATTTGATATTTTTTTGTAATTTATTTATTTATTTATTTTTATTTCAGGATTCCTAGGATTAAATAATAGCATAAGGAGTAATATTTTTTCAGCTATTGTTGCAGTTACAGTTTTGCATATCATTTTAGCATTTTATATATATAGGGCTTATTTGTCAGATACCCCTTCTACTAAACCCATCAAAAAAGATTAAAGGTATCTCTATTTTTATTATTTTATTAAAATGAAGAAATAAATAAATTGCTATTAAATAGATAATTATAGGAAAATTAAATTTGACTTGTATAGTATTCTCTATTGAAAATCGTTTTAGAAAAATTAAGAATATAAGAAGTGGCTATTGAATCAAGTGCAGAAGCGGCCAAAATAAGATTGCTGATTGTTTATTAAACACCTGGAGATATTTCATTCAAAAGTGACCGAATATAAGTCACTGAAAACCTTTTCATTATAACAAAAAAAATTCGTTTGCTATGTTAAGAAGTTGAGAAGAGTAAAAATTTTTTTCATGTTATGTGCCTGATATATATATATATATATATATGTTCCTCGGCTGGTTGTATGTGGAATAATGTTTTCCCGGGTTGGTCCGCGTTAATTGTTGAGATTAACTTAACAGTTAATTTTAGAATTTCTCAAGTTTCTTCTAGATTTGAATATTTTCAACAAGGACAAGAAATTATTTCAAAAGAAGATGCAAATTTTGTTTCATAAGTGTAGACACAAAAACTATATATAGTTAACCTCTACAATCAACGCGAAACATTATTTCACACACACTTATATACATATATATATATTTTAATTATTAATTAATTAATTATATATATATAGTTTGTGTCTACACTTATGAAACAAAATTTGCACCTTCTTTTGAAATAATTTCTTGTCCATGTTGAAAATATTCAAATCTAGAAGAAACTTGAGAAATTCTCTTATTAATTTCTCTTTTTTTATTTATGATCATCTAAATGATCCGGAGCATCTAAATAGCATTATATTTAGTTATCATCAAGTTTTCTTCTCTCTCTCTTGCCATTTTTTAACAAAAAAACAGTGAAAAATACAATTCAGTTTGTAGAACAGACAAAATTCAGTCCAACCACATGAAAGTATTCAATAATATTATCATATTTGTCAGAGACTCCTCTGTTGAACTAATGAATATCGCTGCTTCTGGAGTTGAAAATGACCCCAATAGAACAGCAGGATTAAAAATTTATGTATATTAAAAGTTTTACAACAAGATGGTTTCGTGTATGATATATATTTAATAATTTTTACGAAACCAACACAATTAATTCATTGTAAATAATATACATGTATTTATTTGTTGATATTAATAGAATGGAATGTATGTCTATACGTGATTGATTGCACTTGACTAACTCAGAAATTTCTTTTGATCAAAGGACTGGGGTTGATGAACTATTTAAATTTAACTCTTTATTATTATATAAAAAAAACATTTCATAATTTTATTTTTCTAATATTTTCTTATAATGTTCCTGAATCGTATATTAATAATCCAACTATATATATATTTATTTGACTTTTGTGCACAATTTTATCTCGTTTTTGTTGGTTCTGATTCAAGAATTTAGTTCTGGTTTTCTTTGATTCGGTATTATTTGTTTACTTTTGGAACCCCTTTTTTTGCTCTTTACCTCTTTATCTTCAGATAACCTCTGTAAAAAACATTTGATTGTTAAAGGAACCATTTTTGATCAAACATAACAAGCTAAACAACTAAAAAAACAACTAAATGCATTTATTTGACTTTTGTGCACAATTTTATCTCGTTTTTGTTGGTTCTGATTCAAGAATTTAGTTCTGGTTTTCTTTGATTCGGTATTATTTGTTTACTTTTGGAACCCCGTTTTTTGCTCTTTACCTCTTTATCTTCAGATAACCTCTGTAAAAAACATTTGATTGTTAAAGGAACCATTTTTGATCAAACATAACAAGCTCGAAAAACGGATCGTTTTTGTTACACAATTTCATAATAGAAAATCCTCCGATTTTTTTAAAATTCAGGTACCACCCATTTATCTATTTTTAACTTTCCATTCACACACAGCTCTTTATGGTCATGTGATTAATGTTGAGGTCTTTTATAACCATTTAGATCCGATCATCATTCGATTATCGCATTCATTTCCTCGTGGCTATTTGCAAATAGATGTTCTCAATCCTCTTGTGAAATATAAGATGATCTGCCAAGAAATCTAAAAAGCTTCTTTTGTTTCTTCTTTATGCTGATATTTCAAATTGCTTCTGAATCGTGAGGCAATTGGTAAATTAATAAGAAAAATGTGATTAAAAAAAATATTTTTGCTAAATAGATAAATATAAAGCATTAATCAATCTTAACAACGAAATATAACAAGCCACAATTTATAATAATATTAAAAAATTTATTTGTAAAAACCTAAGAAAAAGAATGGACCTCAGTTTTGCATCACTCTAATAAAAGAAGGTATATTTTCTCCCAAATAAAATATATTTTGTAAAGTGTGATCCAAAATTTATACAGGCATTAGGTAATTATTTTATCTCTCTAACAAGACGATTATTCGCTTGGGTTTGACATATGATGAATGACTAAATTTTGATGAAATTTTCTATTCAATATTTTCACCCTATAATCAAGTCTTCTTTTTTTAATTTCAAGTATTTTCCATGTACATTAAAATGTAATAATAAACGAAAGAACAGGCTGTGTAATTTTTTATAGAACTAAAATTTTTTTAGAAAAATGGCAGAGGTTTATAAACAAGGTCAGAGACTTTATTTAAAAACGGTGGATTTACAAATAGAAGGAATTTTCTTAACTATGGATGAAAAAAAATCAAAGATAACATTAAAAAATTGTAAAATACTGCCTACAAATGAAACAATTGAAGGACTGCGACATTTCTTTTCTAAAGATATTATTGAAAGTAAGTATTTGTTTCATATTCAAATAATAATGAAATTTTAATGATATTTTCTTTTCAGTTAGGGCTTTAGATCCTTCTCGACCTGTAATTGGGCCGCATAAAGAAAAAGATTGGAACGTCATACGGAAATTGAATAATGAATTATTATTTGCATCCTCAGCCAAACATTCACCTGGAGGTTTATATCACATTTTATTTAGAAATGAAATTTGTTTTAGTACAGAATATTATTCTTGTACAGTTTAGTACAGTATGGTATAGATAACACAAAGGTGCCTCGAATTAAATAAACACTAGAAAATTTATCGTCTTTTACAAATTCCAAATTAAATTCTCCATCATGAACAAGACACTAATATATCAAATAAACTTCACTCCCATTCTACTTTTAAACTTCTAGTAGTAGTGAATAGTCATTTTTACTGAAAATAGGCAGTCGGCCCATCTTAGAAGTCTGACCATTAACAAGAAGATCACTGTATAACATCAATGAACAAATTATCTAATTCTCATTATCTATTAAAACATGAGTAATAAATGAGCCCTAAAATGAGAAAAGAAATTTAAGTTTGTAATACTCCTCCCCCTTGATAGCAATTTCTTCTTGATCCAAATTAAAATCCTCATTCAATTAAAAAACTATTAACAAAATAATGGGTAGTCGAAAAAGTTTCCCCCGATTTTTACCCTAAATTCAAACGCATTTTTCTATTATTTTCAGTGAACTTTAGTAAACCACATATGTACCTTCGATAACTTTTTGTCATTTTATTGGTCCATAATCCCATTACTTTAAAACTTCTATGTGGTTTCTGGACCAAAAATTGCGACTATTGATTTTCACAGGCCTCTTTTGAAGTCAATTTTACCCAAATGAATTCTGCAGAGAACAAAACAAATGAAAATCTGACTACAAGATATGCACTATACTCTGAATGCATCTAAACTTCTCAAACAAGCTCTCAATTTCTCGTCAAAGATGTCATGTTGGAACACAACTCTTTCTGTTGCCGCTTTCTATTAATTGCCTGCTGAGATCTGGTTAATTTTTGAGAGTAGAGATCAGAATCAATCATTTGACCTGGTTGTAGCACTTCATGATACACGATTCCCTTCCAATTCCACCAAACACAGCAGTCCTGATTTTGCCACCGTTTGTGAGGTCTCTCCCTGCTTCGAGCATAATCTTTTTCGCACATTATTGTCGTGATCTATATTCAATCGCCCTTAATGAAACGTTCCGATTTCGTTTCGTTTCAGCAGTGATTCTCAAATGGAAATTAAATTTTTCACTTTTAAATCGTGTGGAACCCAAACATCGAACCTCTTTAACCTTCTCCAAATAGTTTAAAACTATTTAATAATGAATTTGAGTTCCTCAGCGATATGATGTCTGTTTATGTTCCGGTTTTGCTTCACTTTTTGCATGATTTCATTAAGTTTTTCAGTAATTGCTCGGTCAGAACGTCTTTAAAATCAAAACAGAATGAAATCGAGCGAACCATTCACGGACGATTCTTTCTGATACATCATCAGCATAAACTGTAAAAATTCATTTACCCGCCTGCGTTGCGTTTTTCTTTTTTTGAAATTTTTTATAATTTCAAAATGTATCGAATTTCTTCCTTATTTTCACTCAGTGAAAAAATTAGAAATCTGAATAACTTTTGACTGCCTAAACAAATTTAAACTTTTTTTTCTAGAATGATTTCTGAAATGTCACCTATCCAATGAAGCCTATTATTCGATTTATATTACAAGATATATACAACCTTAAAGCCATCTTTCGATACAATCGCCGGAAACTTTTTTGACTACCCATTAATTTTCTCTGTTTTATCTCTACTAAGAATTGTAAATTAGAATTTAACATATTCTATCTCCATAAGGGACACTTAATTTTTTGGTTTTTTTCCAGGTATAAAAAAGATCTCCTCCCAAGACTATGAGCTCTTTTCAAATTTATCTCGAGAATATATCTATCTGGAGAAGATGGATGGTCGTTTCGAGAAAGTAATGCATTTGATCTCTCAAGCTAAATCCATCGCTTTTGCATTCCAAGGAGAGGAACGGGGCAGATTTTATAAAATCAATTTGCTCAGCACCTCTCTCCCTCATAGAACATTTTTATTCGATTTGTTAACATTGGACCCTGATAATGGTGGAAAACATTTTTTAAATACATATTTTAAAAATATTTTTGAAAATGAATTAATTGAGAAGATCCTCTATGATTCAAGATTTATCAATGATTGTCTTTTAAAAAACTACAACATTACTATAAATAATATTTTTGATTGTCAGGTATTTATATAAAAATAAGATGATTTTTTCAAAATATTTTTATGAAAAATAATTCTTTTAATTATAATAAAAATGATTAAATATAAATTTCATTTTAATTAAAAAAAAGCAGTTCCTTATGACGCATTATCAATTAAAAATATCGCTTAATCATTGAAGCTGCTTGGTATATACGCTGTACGAGTTATATACAAATTAAACCACCTTTTGGGCATAAATACAATAATTCAAATATTAAGATTAACTAATAAACTTATAGCCAAAAGCACTCATTTTTTTGCTTTTGCTTTCTTGAATATATTTTTTCATTTATGTATATATGTATTAGCTATATCTCACTTATAATTATTATTTTTCATTTATATATTGCTACTTAATTATTAATTTCCATATGACATAATACGGACTTTGGTACGCCGCGATTTTACAATTTTAATTAAATTTAATATCTAAAATTCTTCATTTGAATTTAGTATTCAATAAATTATTTGATTGTCAAAGATATGAATTCACTCAAAAAGATATTTGTGACCATTTTTTGTTGATGGAATTAAGCTCAAGATTCCCGGCCAGGATCTCTAGTCGTTTTGAGACGGTTTAAATTTTAAAATTGTTTCTCATATTAAAAAACAGCATAATAAGCAATAATTTAACTAAAAAATTTATCAACTAGTCAAATTAAATGAGTGGAAATTAATTATTTTGTATTTAGATATGAGATCATTTTGTTAATTTTTAATGGTATTTAATAATAATAATATTAATAGAAGCAATCTTTATTCTTTTTATAGGTTTATGATATGTTAATAAAACGACACCACATGAGAAATCTTAATTTTAACGAGCCTGAATTTGCGCCATCTCTAAATTCTACATTAAAATATCATTTTCTTCTGCCAAATGCCCTTCGGCCTTATCTTACAAATCGAGATGGTTATTTTGAGGTTGGTTTATTCTTTAAAAACTTATTTGTTTATCTTTATTTCGTATTTGTAAATTTTTAAACCTAAAAAGAGACCAAGAATTTAAAAAGTTACTTTGAAACAAAATAAGGATGCTGATAGTTTTGTGGGTGTTTGCAAAAAAAAATACCGAGTGAATAAGCTGCATATTTTAGGTCTAGGCAGTGTTAGAAATAAATAAAACATTGATGTTTATAGGGTGATAAGGAGGAGGCGGTGGCTGAGACAGATAAGGAGCGGATTACGGATCCGTTGCAGAACAACTCGGGTTCGAGTCCAGCTAACCGCAAAAAATTATTTCAACTTTGTCGGAAGTCTTCTCTTGGGATAGGAAAGTGGGATAATTTCACCCCCAGTTAATGACACAACGGTTGGCACAATAGTTCTTGTTCTCACGGCACTATCAATCTGCCATTTTTATATATGGAAAAAATACTTAGTTTATCATTAGTTACAAACTGAAGGAAACAAGCTATTACATTTGGATTGAACTTAATAGTTGATTGTAAATATAAGATTGCAAATTTCTCAGTCATTTTATTATTATTTTCTCCCTTTTTTTTAAATGTAGATTGTATAATGAACATTTAAACATAAATTTTAAAGTCTATCAATAATACAGAGTTTTTAATCAACAAACAAATATATATATATGTAATAAAAAAAAGGATTGATTTTAAGACATTTTATGAGTGCATATTAGACGGATCCTGTCACAGTACAAAATGTGTATATGACCTATGTATCTTTTTTTTAAAAAATTCTATGAACTATCATCATACGATGCGGATGTGTGGTTTAGGAATAAATGCACAAACCAGGGACTTTATTCGTCCTAGCTATTAATATATATTTGAATTATTAATAGAAAATTATTTTCTTAATTCAAGGAGGATACTATAACTTCATGGGAAGAGAGACCTCTGAACCATGAGCGACAGCTTCACGTTGTTAAAAAATCATGCTATCTTTTTCTTCTTAAAGAAACCCTCGAGAAGCAAGTCCTTCAAGATGTGAAATACATCAGCAGATTTCATGCAGAAATGGATAAATCTTTCATTTATAAGGTTATTTTATTTATTAGGTGAACAAGTATAACTTTACCGATCCAATATTGGCTTCATAAGGATCACTTCAAAACCTACCAGGTGGAATCTATTTATTGATGAAAAGATGGGATTAGATTGAAACTTCTGATGGAGCATAATTTGAATTAAGCAAAAAAGATTTATGTTATTTTATCAAAAAGCTATACTTGTACACTCAACTTCAACATGTTAAAATATCTTCAAAAGATCCTGTTCATTTTTTTTTCATGTTAATTCATAATTCCATAATCATAAAATGAAAATTTGAGATTCTAGACATTCTAAGACTTATGTTTCATTTATAAAAAAAAAAAAGAGGCATATCATCAAAATGTTAAATGTATATATATATATTTATTTATCTTTTCTTTTTTTTTTTCAGGATGAAATTGAAACTCCACATATTATACAGAAATTAATTAAGAATAAGATGTTTCACTCTTATTCTTCACATTCATAATCTTTTGGATTTTTTAATTGTTTATATTTATAATATTCTTCCACGCCATAATAAGTCAATATGGTGAGAGCTAAAGCTGAAAGAAAAGGAAATTTATAATCATAGTTTGTAATACTGTAAGATTCACTGTTTGCAATACTGTAAGATTTTTTAAAAATTTTATAAGTATTAATATTATCCTTTGAAATATATTAAATAAAATAGGAATTGGAATTGTTTTCTTTTTAAATTACAAAGCAGAAGAGAAGCCAGCCAAAAAAATTGAATATAACTAACAAACAGAAGGGCATTCCGATTTTTTTTTAAATTCGGAGTTGGTAAACGGATAAGAAAACTTTGATTTCGAAACACGAATAATTATATATTTGTGTGTATTTGAATCTTATTTTATAATTGATTAGTAGTCAGTTGCTGTTGAAGGCTGATAAAGGAAATAGAAGTCAGATTGCAGCAATAAAAAAGAATCCAAGACATGCCAAAAACCGAAGAGTGACGTTTCGGACAAAATTTATCTTTCACTTATTGGCTCTTTGTGATCAGGCCCAAACTTATCATGAGTAGTTATATGATTTAACAATTAACCATACGACACTCACTATAATTAAAAGAAAAAGAATATACATATACATACAGAATATATCATATACACCTACTCATGACAACTTTGGTTCACAATTAGCCAATAAGTGAGTGAAGATAAATTTTGTCTGAAACCCTTCGATTTTTGGCATGTTTTGGATTCTTTTTTGTTACTACAATCTGCCTTCTATTTCCTTTATCTTAATTTATAATTTATTTTGTCTTCATGTCATTTCTAATTAATAGAATCATTAGTTTTCTAATATCTATTTATAATTTATTGTAGATAATGAGGGATGAAGATGAAACAAGGTCTTTGGATATCAAAGCCGAAAAGAGATGTTTCAGACAAATTTATTCGTCCATCATCAGTCACTTAAAGGCTATATATTTATTTTTTATATTTGAAAAATAAAATCTCATGTTGGCACAAGACACTCATAAAAAATATATATATACATACAAAGTTGGTATCATATAAGATTATTTATAACAATTTGGAACATAGCTCTGTAAGTGACTATTGATAAATTAATAAATTTTGTCTGAAACGCTTCCTTTTGGGTTTGGCATCTAAAATCTGTTTCATTACTGCAATTTATCTTGTACTTACTTCATCAAAGTTCAAACAGCATTATGCCTCTCAAATATTAATCTTATTAGGAGTTTTAAATATATTTAAAAAGAGCTAGTAATGATTTCAAAGAATTTATTTTTGGCATAATATAATATAAGGAATCTAATCATTCAATTAGCCACCTCATCATTGACTCGCTTTTTAATATAACTCGGGCTGTAGGCAAACTATGTTCTTTTCAATTATCGCCAAAAACCACAAACTTTACAGAATCCCTAAAGATGTGATTAACTACATCTTGAGGCCAATTTACTAATCTATTTTTAGAAATAACGGAATCATCCTTTTTTGTTTCATGAAGAATCCAAGAAAACATTTTGAATGATATTGTGTTCAAATTTAATATGAAAAAATTAAATATTTATTATCATTAATAGTTGGGTGTCAGATGTCACAAAGAGTTTAGGATATATTTAGTGTTTCGTTTAAAGATACAAATAAAAAAAAAAGACTTACGAATTCCAAATGGAATGATTTGTTCAGACATTCTCTTCAACATATTGGGAAATCCCTCTGAAAAAAATCCTTTGAAAATTGCTTGTTCATTTGGAGATAAGGAATAAGTAATAATCCTTTTAATTTTATACAAATCTCCAAATTTCCTACCCATTATTTTAAATATCCCTAAATAATAATTACCTTTATACAATTTGTTAAATAATTAACAAAAACATTAATATAAATAATAAAAACAGGTATCTTGGGTCAAGAAAACTGCCAGTGAGATCATTGCTCTTAAACAAGAGCAAGGTAGGTGCAAAAATTTTTTATCTCAAGTTTTCATAAAATTCAACAATTTTTTTACTAAATTGCAACTACTTGAACCCCCAATCTACTCAATGTACCTTAAAAAAGTCAATTACAATGGTTGAAATTATTTGAATTTGTCATAATATCAAGAATTAATTTTTTCTAAAGAAAGAAGTATTTTGAGAATAAATTAAAATACATCTATTCCATGCCCTCATGATTATCTTGTTAAAATTAAATCGAAAATTCCAGCTGCAAGTAGTCTTCAGAATAGGAGTAACCCTAACTAAGGTTATAATATAATGTATAAAGATTAGTAAGAATTTATTTACTATTTTTTAAAAAATAAAAGCATTTATAAAATAGTATAAATTTTAATAAGAGAAATTTAAAAAAAATAAAAAGTAAACCTTAAAATTCCAGAGAAGGTTAGGGAATGAGGTAAAAAATAGTTGATATATATTACCAATAGTGAAGGAGACGCGTTTTTTAAAATTAAAACTTGATTTATGTACATGTGTATATACTCATATATTTAATATAATTAAAACTACATATATAATATTAAATGTATATATAATTAGACATCATTTTCAAAGTCTTTAGGATTTTTTCGCAGCGTTCTATGATGTGCTTTTTCTACTTGATCGTAAATCAAATAAGCTGCAATAAATGCTGAAACAATGAATTTCAATGTTAAAATAATTTGATTATTAGTAATTAAATTTGATTGTTATCAATGGCCTGGGGCCATGATGGGCTTACGTGGGGCGACGGTCAGGATATTTTCTCGAATCCTAAAGAAAACATTGGGCAAGCCTTTTGAAATAGCTCCAGCAAAAGCTCTTTGTTCAAAGGGTGAAATACAATATGTGATGATTCCTCTGAGTTTGTATAATTCTCCAAAATGCTTTCCCATTTTCAAAAGAAAAGGTTAACTCTGTGGAAAGCATAAAAATTATATTACATAACCCTATTAAGATTATACTTTTGTTTTTAATTAAAAAGAAAACTTAAAAAATAAGTATATTAATTTTTTTTCGTTATATAATTTTATTTATAAGAAAAATCACCTTTAAACGCCTTAAAATCTAAAATTAATTCAATTAGGAAAATATCAAAGAGTTTAACTTTCTCACTGACAGACAGTAAACTTTCAATTTTTTTAAAGATGAAACTTAAAGAGTTGAACTAATTTCAAAAAAGAACGATACTTTTAATAAATAAAATGACCTTTATTCTTGAAATAAATTTTTAAAAAGATAAATGAAAATATTGTTGAATATAGAATTTTGAATTTTCTTGTCTAAAATTTTATTTGACCTTGAAAATTCGCTCGAAAAAAAAGAAGGAAAGTTACAACAATATTTAAAATTGTCTAAATGGTTTAAAATGAATTAAATTGCTTACTTGAATAAAGACAAGGCAACACAACATGTAATGGATTATTAATTTAGCTTATTATATTATTTACTAATAGATGGCACGATGACCCTGTAACGACATTAAAAAACACCCTTAATATATTTTTTGCTAATAAATGACACTACTGTGTAATTACTTCCCCATGAAACGGCATTTCAAAAACACCCTTAGTACATTTTTTGCTAATAGATGGCATTAGGTGTAATTACTTTTCATGAAACGGGATTTCAAATCTCTCTTAGTACATTCTTTGCTAATAGATAGCACCACGATGTAATTATCGCCCCATAAAACGACATTTCAAAACACACTTAGTATATTCTTTGCTAATAGATGGCAACACGGTATAATTATCTTCTGATGAAATTACCCGCTAGACAAATCTTTGATATTCTTGTTTCTTGTTTCTTCAAATTTTGCAAATTTTGCCCTTTGTAAAAAGAAAGATCAAACGAAAAAGTGAGAAAGAAAATTAATAGCTGGCGTTTCTCAACTAGAACTCAACTTTCTTTTTAAAGATTTAATTTTTGGGATGGTTCACAAAATGGAATTATTTTCTTACAAATAAGCCTCTCAAATTCATGATGTTCATCGAAAAATTAAGAGATAGCGCTACAATCGAAACATTACAAAATTTCAATTCAAAAATTACTTAAGTTTCTATTTCTTTAATTATTTAATCTGTGGTATAAATTAAAATTTCTCCTTATATTTAAAGTATGTTGTCTAAATGCTCCTTGATTCTAAAATAAAACAAATGTATAATTATTTTTTTATAGCTACTTTTTATATATTAAAAATAATTAAAAAAATTTTCAGATGAATTTTGGAGTCCAAATGATAAAAATTAATATTTACTATTATTTAAACAAACAAAATACAGTTTCGAGAATTGGAATTTTAATTCTATTAATATATTATAAACTTTAATTACAATTAAGATTTGAGTAGAATAAACAAAAAATTCAAATCTTAGAATAAGTGAAACCAACATAGAAAACATTATAAAAAATTACAACTAATTAAATTTATTTCATTTTTAAATCCACTTTTATAATTTAAAAATTGAAAATTTTTTAGTTTTATTTTATAATTTGTTAAAAATAATTTTTTACTAAAATTCTAGTGATAAAATTGTTAAGTTTGCTCCTTTGTTCAATGTTCTTATCAAAGTTGTTGTGTTTGACA
>JAAAKE020119585.1:0-15603 GCA_010014785.2 Anisolabis maritima | reverse complement strand
AGGAGAGCCGAAACGTCGAGTTAATCTCAACAATCAACGCGGACCAACCCGGGAAAACATTATTCCACATACAACCATCCGCGGAAACCTTCCAGGACATATATATATATATATGAAGTGCGAAAGCATGCAGTTATGAATATGGATTTTTGTATTCACCAATGTCGATGTAAATGCAATACAACCAAGATGAATCTCGATTTCACTAATAAAAAAGAAGACATGATAGTCGTCAGACGAACACACTAACAGGTTCATCTAAGACGGAATAAACCACAACAAGATAGATAGTTGGTATATTTATAGAAGACGCTTCAAGTAGGCCACACTATTTAGTTTAAGTAATGTATTAATCTTAAATTAAAAAGACTCAAGACAGTATTCAAACTTTTCATTTAATTATTCATTATATTTCATGTATATTTTTATCATTTACATACCTCCTTTTCTATATATATATTGTGATTTATTTAATAAACTTCAAAAATTCACACGATATAATTATATACAAAACTTGTTACACTGCTGTTATTTGAATTTCCGCTGAAATCTAATATAACGACCATCTTGGTAACCAACAAGACAGCTAATATGGCCAGAGTGAGGATAGTTGTTGCTTTAAATGAGGGTTCCAAGATATGATTGGCTTTGTTGTATAGATAAATTGCTAAAATTATTAAATAAAATCTAGCTAGAACTTGAGCCAAAGGAGTTTCGTCCTTTGACATTATCCCAATCCCATTGGTAAACTAAGCCAAATTTTAAAAATTGTAACAATGTTCTTATATTTCATAGATTTCATGGTATTTTATAGCATACTCCTCATTTATTTTTACTAAACCTACCACGTGTGGTCAAATGACCGTTTTTGAAATTTCGTTTAGAATTTCCTGTATACAACGTTACTGTATCGTCATTTAACCTATTGACTTTTTTTATAGTATACATACAACCCATTTTTCAATATTCACTTTTCTGATTGTTTACTTTCCGAAAAAATTTCATAGACTGTCTTGCCTACCACGAGCGGTCATTTGACCGCTCAAGGTAGGAATAGATATACATGAAGTGTTGGTAGGTTGTGTTAAATATAGATAAGCTTAATTTATTTTAAATACTTTATCAAATTATACAGTATAAGAATAAAGAATTGGATTGGAGGAGAAAGATTTCAACTGGGATTTCTTCTCCTATAGTTAGACTCATACACAATGAGTTCTAATAATTTTAATAATAGCATTATAACTATTTAAAATTATTTATCAAATGGCATCACTTTTGAAACTGCGACACTATCGCACCCTGGAGACTGACACAAGCAAAAAAATAACTGTCAAAACTTGAGATTTGCACCTTCCTGTTTCATAAATCGTGAAAAAATATTACTAACATTCTTAAAATTTGATTTGAAGTTTAAAAACGATGGCCTCGAATAGGGATTTTTCAAAATATGAGGGTGGAAATATTCAAAATGAAAATATTATTTATTCATTTAATGAAAAAGAGATGAGCCCGCCCAGGAAAATTTTATCTTCCTCTCCCATACTAAATGATTATGGTAACCTTTTTTTATCTATTTATTTATTTATCTATATTCTTTTTAATTAATTTATTATTATTATTATTATTATTATTAGAGAATGATATTAAAAGGTACGTGAGTCTTGGCGTTGGACTTACAACTTTAATCGCTGAGAATTTATTAAGTCATCCCTTTATAGTCTTACGAAGGCAATGTCAAGTAAGTCCTGCTCATTTATTTATTTATAAAGAAAATTAATCAAAAACTAATGTATTCATATTAATTTACAATTATTTAAAAAAGTTTTATTAATTCAGAGCATTTTCAATAATCTATTACCTAAGTCATCAAATTACCAGAGATACTATAGGTTGGAGGGAAAGTCCTGTCGTATTTTAAATAAGTAGATAAGTTTGCTTGTAAATCAAAAACATATGTTGATACTGAGTCATTGGGAAATTTATTTGACAGATTACCAGAAAGATGGCAACAAATTGTTACAAATAATGGAAATATATTATTGAATAATATATATTTATAAATTGATTCAAATGTTTTCTTTAAAATATGACAGAACTTTCTCTCCAACCTATTAAGTTAAAAATTTATTAAAATATCAAAGTAGACATAATTTATAAAAAATAAATTTTAAAATTTTTTAGTAATTTGTACTTAAAATTTCGATTGTTTTTTTAAATATTATACTCAAAATGACAGAGAAAAACCTGACCTCTGGTCATTTTCTACCAACAGGAGACTAACTTTATTGCGATTCCAGTTTTCTTCTCTTTTATTAGGGTCGAACTAGCCTGTTTATCAATCCCAGATCCATTAGAGCGTAAAACAAAGAAAGAGGAAAATAAATTCAAATATCCTTATTTTTATATTTTAATAAATATACTTTAGTATTATTTTTCAAAATTGATTTGAAATATTTTACTACTTTATCAATCTATAAAAGTCAAAATTAAAGAATTTAATTTTTTTGCAATTGAGTTATAATCCTTTCCTCTATATTTTTTCCCTCAATCTTTTCCAAGTTATGTTCTCCTAAGAAATAGATTAAATTTAGATCGCATTCATTAGAAAATAAAAAACAATTTTTAAACTCTCAAAATCCGATCTCTCACCCGAATAATGAAAACTAATATTCTAATTTGAAAATTTCAGGTGCATAATAATTCAATTCACACCCATATCGTGCCTGTTACTTTACTTCCTGTCATAATACATTTGCATCAAAGACAAAGTATAACAACTCTTTGGAAGGGACTAGGAAGCGCTCTTCTTGTCAGAGGAATGACATTAGCTGTAGAAGATCTTATTTCTAAAGTCACTCCTTGGCCCAAGTAACAATTCATTTATCCATTTTTATTATAATATTATATTAATAAGACAAATTTAGTTGTTTTTTAATTATTTATTTTTAGATAACTATAACTCTTAATTATTTGATTATAAAAAAACTCAAAATGTTAGAATATCTCAAATAAAAGGTTTCAATTAGAATTAAAATTTATTCTTATATAATAATAAATTACAACTAAATTTTTTTTAAATTATGAAAGTAACGGTACACAGTGGGGCAAGAAACCATAAAATTTGGTCAAAATTCAAAAAATGAAAATGGGTCAAAGGCAAAATCTTGGGTGAACTGAAAATTTGAAGACCTGCACCAACACTCAGAGCTGGGCAAAATATAAAAATACTCTTGAAAATGTAATTAAATACAATAATCAAAATACAAAATACATTTATTTTTTTTGGAAAAATTTTAATTTTATAATTTTTCAGTTTTTATTAAAAATATTTGAATAAAGGTTATAATTTTAATTAAAATATTAATGAAAATTTTATTTTTATAAATTTAGCAGTAGCAAATATGTTTAGAGCAAAAAAATAAAATAAGGATGAATGAGAAATAAATAAATAAAAGGGAAGTGCCTCTTGGAATGAAACTAAACACTCATATCTATGTAGGGATAACAATATAATGATATATTTGTATATTAAAATACATATGTTTTTTACGACATAATTTATATATATATATATATATATATATATAATTATATCAATTTTTTGTTATACTTATCTGTTAAAACATTTAAAAAACTACCATTTATAGAACAAAATATATTTGTTCGCACTATTTTTGTACTTTTTTGAACTCATAATTAAAATAGAAACTAAAAATATAAAATAACAAATAAATTAAAAAAAAAATAGATAAAATTAAAGATAATTTGAGTAAAAAGTATGAAATAATAAAACCCTATTTGTGCTAAAACTAGACGTGATAGATAAAATCTGATTGTAGTTTCGGAATCAGTATTAAAAAAGCTTTTAATTCATTTATAAAAAAAGTTTATAAAAACATCCAAAATCATATATCCATCAGTGTAATGCAGTGTAAAAGTAACGATAGGGCGGAAGATGAGTTTTTTGAATGAGAAAGACGTGTTGATTTGTACCTCCGTATTAAAGTCAAAAAACAAGTGAAAAAATCACTGCTTACCGTGACGAAGTCACATGTACCAAGAGAGCAAAAATTCAACCTCAAGTGGAGTAAGAAGAACTCCAAAAAATTGATAAATAAGGCCCTTTTTAAAGAAAATAGGAGAAAATTAAAGAAAGAAAGGGAAAATTTTAAACGTACCATTTACTCATCCATTTTCTAAGAAAAATATCCAAATTGAAATTTATATTGGAAATTAATGTAGAAAGTTACAAAATATTATTAAAAAAATGAAGGAAAAAAATTAAATGTTATAAATAACGTTAACTATGGTAGATTAAATCTAAGTCCACCAATTTCTTATAGAGTCCACTCCTTTAGGGCGGGTAGTTGTGAAGAAACCCACCCCATTCCCTATTCCACTCGTATTTATTGAGGGAAATAAAAACGAATATTGAGTGGAAAAGAGAAGGAAGAAGAGTATTCAGAAAAAAGGAAAATATCTTGAGCCAACACAAAATAAACCTGAACCAACTCCAATAAGCAACAAGAAAAAAAAAAGAAAAATGGATAAAATAGACATGAGCAACAATGAAAATTAACTATCGATTGTACAAGAGTTGAGAAAATGGAATAAATGAAAGACTGGAAAATAGAGCAAAAGGAATGAAAAAAAAAAAAAAATAAAAAGGATCTGGACAATAATTTGGATAACCTAAACAAAAAAATAGCGACTATAGAGGAAAAGCAGGATAGGAGAAATAAGGAAAAACCAAATCCACGAGATAAAGGTTAATTAACAGAAGACTAATTTAAATGAGGTCACAATGCACTGAAAAAAAAAAAATTTCAATTAGAAAAGGAACTTAAGGACCTGAAAAGTATAATGGAGAAAAGAGAGAAAAGGTGAAGAAAACTAAAACTAATAGTGAATGGTATAGAGGAGGGAAAATAGTGAATGGTAAGGACGAAGAAGAGAAGTAGTAGGAGGTACAAAAAATATACAATCTATTTAGACACAAACTCAAGATTAAAAATATGAAGATTATAAGTTTAACTAGGAAGAAGATCTAACAAACCAAGGCCGATCAAGTTAACCTCTAAGAAGATTGAGGAGAAAGACATATAGAAGAAGGGAATTAAGAGGAACAAAAATATTTTTTGATGAGAATTATTCCAGAGAGATTTAGAATTTAGAATTTATTTTATGATATTCTCTGAAGTATTGCTTCTTAGGGAAAAGTACATAGGTATTTTAGAATGGACATTTTTGTACATAGAATTTTTATAATCCTATGAATATGAAAAAATCAATAAAACAATATATAAAAAGAGAAAGAGAAAAAAAAGAAAGATAAACAATTAAAAAAAGAAAAATCACAATAAGAAATAGAGTTGTGATATCGCAGTGTTTGCACCCACGAGTACTGAGTGAATCAACTAACGTTGGTTCCTTCTGTGACGTGACGGGCTTTTGCCAGGTCTACACCCATAAATGACGGGAATATAGTAAGAAAATGAAACAATTAAAAAAATAATATTAAAAAAATGTGAAAATTAATAAAATGATTGTTCCACATATATATATATACAATTAGAACACCCGTATCAAATGAGAAGCCATTGAGATTGAGAAGCGACCTAAATGTCTCAACAAGAGAGATGGCGCAAGAAATCTCTCAACAGCTTGGAAACCATTAATTTCCACAATACAATAGGCACACAAAAATGAGATAGAGACAAACATAACAACACACAGACAAACAACACGCCCCACAAATAACCTACCAACACCAACACACAATCTCAGGCCACATCATTCAAACAAACACGCTCCAACAAGGTTCAAACAATACTAACACCCGCAGCCAAAACACAACCCGAATCCACTCCACCCAACCAATCGCAACCAACACCAACACAGACAACCAAGGCCCAACACACACCCACATACACACAAGCCAAGGTCACATCACTTTAACTAACACTTTCCCCAAGGACTGACTGGTCGCTCTCGCTGTTCTCAAGTAATAATAAAAAGATTTTTAAAAATATATTAGCCTATATTTCTATTGCCTCAAAAATTAAATGTTTATTTATACATGCTGTTTCGTTTGGTTCTATTCGTTTTTACAACATTGTCATATAATTTATCTATTTTGTTTAAAATTTTTAAAATGAGGTTAGTTATAAATAAATAAAGTAAAAAAATCAAAATTCCATCACTGATCTCAATCACTTTTATGATTATAATTTGTGGAATTTTTTATTCGATCCCGGGAGGGGGGGCAGGTGTACCTCTTGCCCCCACCTGCGGACGCCCATGCTATTACATAAATTATAAAAATAAGAGGATCGCTTGTGGTACATCATTCTCTACTAATTTTATGGAAGAAAAGATATTATTTATATAAACTGTTTGGCATCTTTGAAACAAGAAGCTAGATATTAAATTATGAGAATATCCTAAAACAACTTGTGAGTATCACAAAATGCAAAATAAATTTTAACACAACATAATTTTTATTGCACATAGAAAAGGGTAACAATATTTATTTTTTTTGAAGTCTTCGACTTCTGAGACTATTTAGACTCTGTCCCTATTTATTTATTTTAATTGATATAATATAAATTTTTGTTACTCAGGATAACAATATTGAGCAAATAAAATGCGTGGATGTGGATGAAGATGAAGTGTACTGTCTTATGTTGCGATTCTCGTCCTTTATATAGGCCAGGGACTGAATATCGTCCACCATGCTATATGACAGAATAAAATGGAGACTAATTGGAAAATCTCCATTAAAAGGTTTAAGGGTTTTTGGGAAACTCGACTAATGACCTGATTTTCCCAATATGGAATGTGGTTCTTTTTTGTATGATTCACACTATCAAATACTCAAATGAGATCACACAGTGTCATGCAATTAAGGACCGATATTCAAAATTGCTCAAAATACTACTGACTACTTTTTTTTTTAAGTCAAACAACTGAAGACTTTTTTTTAGTCTTTTTCGGCATCTGACGCCATTTAGACTCCCTCCTTATTTATTTATATTTATTGGTAGCCAATATAATATAAATAAACATTTATCGCTCAGTACGGGAAGAGAACCTCTGATCTTTGGAACGTAAGGCGAAACCTCAACATCAAGGGACAGGGCACTAACCTGAATGGATCATTTTCACTTTTTGAAATTATGTTGAGTATCGGTCATAATTTTTTAAAAATTAAAAAAACTTTGTTTTCTATATTACTCTTCCATATATTTAAGATATAATAGGAACTAGGATGATTAAAATCCTCTAAAAAAAGGATCTAGATCCAATCTGCAGATCCGGGAAAGGAAAATGAACGCTATTCTCAATCTTTTTTATGATATTAATGATTTCATTGGAGTTTATAGGTTTCAAAAATAATGTACAATTTACAGTATTTATAATTTTTAGAGTATCTATTGAAATCTTAATTTTACAAGAACTATTCTTTCTTATAGGCTTATAATTAATCTTATTAGTTGTACAAGAAAATAAAAAAAAGCATCTTGCAATTTTTAATGTATTTTTCTTAATTATTCTTAAATGAATTATTAAATATGAAATATTTATTATTTATTTGGATTTCTAATTCAACAAAATAATATTTGAAATATGACTTTAAGGCCACTTGTCCCACTGTGAGGGGTTCCGTTAATTTTATTTTAAAATAAAAGAGTCCACATTGATATAAAATAATTACAACTGAGAGATAGGCCAAGTTTACATTAGTAGAGTAATCGGAAGAGTAGAGTGCCGATGCTAAAAGCATTGATTTTTAACAATTTTTATCTAGTGAAAAAAGCCGACGATGTTGGTAGGCGCATACCACTTCTTCTACTGTCATTAAAAATACTTTAGTTGTGTAAACCCCTACAAAATAATCGTGGGCGAGTTGAATACTGGACCAAATATTGTCCCCAGTTCACTAGGTCTATTAACTCTACTAATGCAAAGTAGGCCTTACAGAGAAATTGCGTTCTTTCAATTTCTCTCTTTGTTATAGTTTCACTTAGAAAGAGAATCAAAGACTATAATTATTTATAATGTTTATTCAATTGTACTAACTTAATTTGTCTTAAACTTTTAAGGGAAATTCACTCTGGTTCATCATTGAAAATGTTTGGTCAACATCTTATTTTAAAATTCTTTAGTTTTTCTATTATAACGCCCTTTTATTCTGCTAGTCTCGTTGAAACTGTTCAGAGTGATATTGCAAGTGAAAAACCTGGAATATTTGATGTTTTCAAATCTGGTATATTTAGATTAATTCATTGGCGGACTTATCAAAAAGGTATAAACATTTTAAAGAAATTTATAAAAATTTATTTCACAAAAATTTTTTTTAGGTCGAATGCTCCCTATATGGGGTCTTATTTTACCTACTGTGATGTATGGAATTATGCGTTACCTTTTCAATCTTATTATAAGAGGAATTTCCCAGAGAGCTCTCACATTTAATTATAAACACAAATCAATAAGAAAGGTAATAAGTTTTTTCAAGTTATTTTAAGAATTTAAGCAAAATTATTATATCATAAAATCAGATTCTTTTAATCTGCTCAAAAAATTAATAATATTGAAGAATTTTCTGATATTTTCATCTGTCTCTTACTGACCTTAAGCCTCAGATGTAACCCAACTAATAGAAAAGAACGCAACTCGAGAATCTAACAATCCGCGTACTGTCCAATCAAAATCAGATATTCGGACATGTTTTTAAATTGTATATGACGTCATTTCTGACTTCAATTCCACTCTGCGGATAAGATGTACTAATAGTTAAAAACATGCGCAGTAGATTAAAAATGAGGGAAATATGCTGTTTATTTGTTTCACTTGTCAAAATTTATTTGCTCTACTTCCATATTCCAATTATATAATAATATTATAAAGCTGCAATTTATATTTAATATAAAGTCATGATCAAAAAAATAAATATACACTAGAAACCAAAATTTTTTTACTGTCTATCAGGGGGGTAACAATTGAAAAATTATCGGGGTTGACCTTGTGAACAAAAGAAGTTTATCTGAGATCCTCTTTAGCTATCCGATAATTGTTTCTTTCACTCCGAAGATGGAGATCCCCAGGTTTTCAAAAATCATGTCTTGAGCTCTTCAGATGATCTCTGGTCCTTGTTGATTTTTTCCTATCCTGTATTTACCTTGTCAGAGAGGAAGCTCTTTCCTTGAACTCCTTTGAAACTGCGTATCTTCTTGCAACGACTTATACCGTCGATCTTGGGTACCCAAAGATTCTTAAATTTTGGCCCCGGCATGAAGACTTTCAATAATCGCCATTCTTCTATCATATTCCATGTTTGGCTTGACGAGCTCAACCATTTTGAGGTTCTAAGTCTTACTGACATATGTAACAACTCTAGCACCACTTTAGCGTTCATTCCTGAATATACTTAAAATTCAATTTTGTTCGGATTCTAACGGCGCACCCTTTATATAGATATAGTGAAACTGGGAGAAAAAGAGACAGAGTTCTAAACCTAAGTATTTAAGTATTTTCATCAAAGCAAAATGAATATTAAAATGGGTGAAAATAATTAAAATTCATAATTTATAAAGTTTTATTGAAGACCAATGGGGGCTTGAACCCCTCAGCCTTCTCCTTTTCTACACCATTGCTGTCTGTTTGAATTTTAATTTTTAAAATTTTGTGCAAAATAAGAGTAATTTAATAAAGTATCAGAAAATATTTAAATTTATTTGAAAATATAATCTTATGCAGGCCCGAGCTAGCACACAATTTTCTCTCACATTTTAGTGCATTTTTAAATAAAAGCGTTTTTTATTTTATTTACTTTTGAGAATTGAGGCCTTTCAGCGCCCCTGGTCCCTTTCGTGCTGGCCTATTTCTCTCACTCCCTATTAAATTTTTTGGAGAAGGGGCAAAACGATCTTTTTGATTTACCATATCATGTAGGCTGATATTTTTCTTCATTTATTTTGTCTTATTCTTTTAATTTTGTAATAAATAACTTTCTCAGGGAAATTAAATTATTTTAAATATTCAAAAAAGAATATACTTAATTTCTAAGTAATAATACTTCGCTATACTAATAATGTTATGTATCGGGAAATGTTAATGATTAATTCACTCAAACTCCAAGGGATGTAAAACAGAATTTTTGGGTAAGGGTCTTGCAAATGATTATTACACTCATAATTAATAATATTGTAATAATGTAAAACAAAAATTTTCGATAATACATACATATCATATTTTGAAATTAATTTTTGTGTTTTTATTTTTTTGTCCACACATTTTGAAATTTCACATAAATTATATATTAAATAAATACTTTTAAAATAAATTTATATATTTTCTGATACTTTATATATTATATTGCATATAAATTTAAAAATTAAAATTCAAGCATATGGAATAGATAGTAAAAAATTTATTGCTGATTGATGTTCTATTTATTTTTTTAACTAAGACTGTATATACTTACCTATAAATAAAATTAAAATAATAATATTTTTGATTTTATTTATAATAGTTGTAAAATACATTTTAAAAATCTGGTGTGATGGCTGCACAACTTTTTCTTAACTAAGATAAGGCAAATTTTGTTATGTGCTGTCACACGAAATTTTTTGCTTTGAGTTCTCTAGATAGTTGGTTAACAATTTTATTTAGCTTTTATTTTTATAGATTTTTCGTTTGTGTGTATTAATCAATTAATAAAATTTTTAAAAATTAAATTAAAATAAATTGATTAAATTGGCCATTATTATTCCGTTTATTAATAAACATAAGAATTAAAAATATTTATATTTTGTTACCATGTCAACGAATCTTGCTATCTTTTCTATGGGATACTTAAAATCCAAAATTGAGGGCCCCACACTATTTTGAGGTGGAAAATGATTAATATATCTTTAAGATCATTCTATTTATTATATGTACAGCCATTTTAATTAAAATCGTTAAAATGGTTTAAGAGAATTTCACAAAAAAACCTAAAACGTAAATGGTAAAGTGGGGTGTATAACGGTTAATTCATTTCAAAGATCATCTAATAAATAATTGATATATGAATTTTAATCAAAATCGTTAGAGCAAATTTGGAGAAAATCGAAAAAAAAACTAAAAAAGTACATCAGTAATTTTTTGTACTAATATTCTTTGGCCGATTTTAATCAAAAGCTCCGTGGTACATGTAACGAGGGTACCTAGTTTAAATATAAAATTTCAACCTTGTACTTTTTTTTCGTTTTTGAGAAATCTTATTCACAGGCACAGAGACAGACAGACCCTTTTGCGAAACCCATTTTTTAGACTCAAGGGATCTCAAAACGTGTATTTCCGTTACTTAAAATCCAGTCTTGACATCGATTTTTTTGGTGATCGCAATATTTTTTCACTATATATATTTCTTAAATAGATAAGAAAAAGTAAAAACCAGGGTAAAATGATAATGGATAGTAAGAAAAGCGTTCGGACTGTATGTCACAATTCGTCAGTCAGTTGGTTTAATGAAGTTTACAATCCAAAATCTGATAGAAACTAATCCAATCCAATCCTCAGATTTTCCTGCTTGAACAAACTCATAGATAACAAAAATGATAAAAAAAACTGTTATATGGGGACCTCAAAAATTTTTGGAAATCCAATATTTTCCTTTTGAAAAGCAATTGGAATCAATCTTTGAATTAAGCTTTATATTTCCTTATAAAAAATTAAAACTAATTAATTGGTAATAATAAAATAAAATATTTATTAATAATTAAATCTCAAATGAAAAAGCATAAAAATTTTTATTAAATTTTTTTTAAAAAGAGAGTGGAAAGCATCATTTAAATAGGGACGCTTTAACTTGGGAACAAGTGGACGGATGTTTTTTTGGAGAATTTTCCCATTTACATAAACGACTATAGTTGATATTTTATTAGAAGGCGCTAACCATTGTAATTGTTACACCACCAACACACAAGATTTGAGTCCCTGAGTGTGAAAAATATTAATATACAAATTAAGAACATTAAGAAGTTGAGGGATGGATCCCTCCTTTTAGAAACTTTTGAGGACAAGCAAACTGAATCGCTTTTAAAATTAAAGCATTTAAGACTTGAAATTCTAGTAAATGTGATTCCCAACTCAAAATTCCTCGAAAGGTCTCATCTATTGTGAAGATTTGGTGGATATTGCAAAAGAAGAGATCCTCTTAGAGCTTAAGGATCAAAATGTGAAAAATATCATTCCTTCAAGATTGTTATATTTTAACACTCCACTCCAGGCAATTGTTGTTAATATAAGCTCGAAGCTAACTATTTGCAATATCTATATTCCTCCGAACGACCACTTTCTACTATGGAGATAGATAATCTGATAAATCAACTCCATGTACCATTTATTCTTCTTGGTGATTTTAACGCGCACAATCCACTTTAGGATGGCACTTATTCGTCGCCTCAAGGGAAGGTTATCGAGACCATCATAAACAATAACAATCGTCTTTCTCTTCTTAATAGCCGTTCGCCAACTCATTTTAGTATTGCGGATGGATCCTTTTCATCTCCCTCCATCTATACTAAAATATCTTGAACTGTTCACTAAGATCTGTGGCTCAGATCATTTCTCTATTATACTTTCATACTCAGATAGGTAGTGTCTTCAAATCTCACTCTAAATGGCTTATCACTAAAGCTAATTGGGCTTTTTCAACGTTTGTCCATTGTGAATGAATTCTATGAAAATATGGAAATAAATTAACTAAGAAGATAATCAGAGCAGCGAAAGTGTCTCTTCCAAGATCTAAGACCACTGGTCAAAAGAAATTGGAGAGGAAAAAGGCGCTAAGGAAGTGTCGAAGGATCCCAAATAATGAGAATCTTTTTATATTTAAGAAAGCGAGAGCTAGGGCTAAATTTTTGGTGAAGGAGAGCAAAAGAAAATCGTGGAATAATTATATTTCTTCCATCACATTTCTTACTCCCAATTAGAAGGTTTGGGAAAAGATCAGGAAAATTCATGGTTCAAGATTTACAACAATTAAACCCTTAAATCATAATAACACGACCTTAACTAACCCATTTAATATATCAAACTGCTTTGTTGAGCAATTATCTCGTGTTTCTCCTTCTCAAAACTATACCCCTAATTATATCAATTTTAAAAATATCTTAGAATTTACCTCTTCGAATACTGAGAGCTATAATTTTCTTCCTGTGAATTTGAATATGCATTAAAAGTAACAAAAAACACAGCACCTGGACCAGACAACATCTAAAATCTTATGTTAAAGAATCTTAGTTCCCAAACTAAGATATTGTTACTGAATGTCAAAAACGAAATTTGGGTAAATAATCAGAAAACCTGGAAAAGAGCTATAATGATAACCATACTGAAGGTTGGTAAGGATCCGCACTTTATGACCAGTTATCGCCCTCTTATATCTCTATTACCACCTGTATTTGCAAGCTTGTGGAACGAATGACTCATAAAAGGCTTTTCTGGCTTATATCGGACAACCAATGTGGTTTTAGGCCTAATCTTTCATGTCTCGACCTCCTGGTACGCCTCGAAAACTACCTACAGACTGCCTTTATTAATAAAAAGCATGCCGTTGGTGTTTTCTTTGATCTAGAAAAGGCTCATGATACCACAAGGCGATATTTGAATTTAAACAAATTACATCAATGGTTTTTTAGAGGAAATATGGCTTTGTTTATAAAAAATTCTTTAAGGATCGCTTCTTTCAAGTACGAGTAGGTAACACTTTTCAAAAATTCATCTACAGGAAAACGGCATCCCTCAGGGATCAGTGGTATAATGCACACTTTTCTCGATAGCTCTTAACGACATCACCAAGTCTATCAAAGGTCCTATTCAGTTCGCTCTTAGTAGATGATTTTTCTATTTATCTAAAGTCACAAAATTTGGATTACACAAAGAATAAGCTTCAGACATCAATTAACAACTTGAAGTGGGCCTTAGAGAATGGTTTTAGAATCTCTAAGGACAAAACATTTTGTATTTATTTTTGTAGATTGAGAGCCCCTCATGCGAATCCTTTGGTAACAATGCTATCTCCAATAGATCTGCATCAAATTTTTTGGGTCTTATCTTCGATAGTAAACTCCATTGTAGGCAGGCCCATATTAGACAGTTAAAGAGAGATGTCTGAAATCGATGAATATATTAGAAGTATTGTGCAATTCCAATTGGGGGGCTGATCTAATAAGGGTCTACCGTGCATTGATCCGAAGCAAGATAGACTATGGATGTCCTGTTTATTCCTCTACTCGGGAGAGTGTCCTTACGCAATTAGATATAATCCACAGTATGGGTATCAGATAGCTCTAGGTGGTTTTAGAACGAGTCCCATCGTAAACATGTTTCCTGAAGCTTCTGAACCATCTCTATAACTGGGAAGAGAGGTTTTATCCCTAAATTATATTTTGAAGGTTAAATCCTTACCTACGCACCCTTCCTATAAGAGCATTTTTAATTTGACTAACCTTAGTAAGTGTCAGGATTGAAAATCTTGTTTTCTCCCTAAAGTGCGTAATAGATCAACAAATTGCTATTATTTATTTTCCGAGTGTTTATTATCGAAGCCTGTTTGTATTTGGGATCTTGCTTAATTTTATAAAGCATAGACTGACTGTGCGATCTATATTCAAGTCTTTCATGAAACTATGAATAGCTTTCATAACTTTAGTTTTATCTAAATCAGGGGAAAATGTAGGCCGTGCATTTAAAATGGATAATAGGGAGAGATCGTTTAAACTCTCTTCCGTTTCTAGTATATATAATGCTGAGCTTAAAGCCATAGAAATAGCTCTAAAAAAATTGGAAGGGGAAAATATAAATAAGGCTGTCATTGAATCTGATTCTCACAATGCGTTAGTAGCAATTCAAAATTTGTATTCATTACATCAGTCAATACAAAATATACAGAAAATATATCAGTGCCTTAGGATAAAACTATCTATTTTTTGTGGACATCGAGTCCTCAAGGGGAATCATGCAGTTGATCTCCTTGCTAAAAAAGGATCTATCAAGAGAATTTGTGATTTTTCCTAATCAGTCTATGGAAACATCAAAGTTTTTTCGGAAAATATGCTTCTGCAGAAATGGAAAAGAATTGGTAGACAGTTCAGAATATATGGTTAAGGACTATCAAGGATAACATTGTCCCCTTATCAAGAATTAAAATATCTCTGAGAAAGCACATTATTCTGACAGGACTCCATCTTTTCACATGGTTTTATCATTGTAAACAAGACCCCCCTTGTTACTTATTGTGTGATAAAAAAATTGTGTTCATATGATCATTGAGTGCCCTCTCTATAGCTCTGCTAGAAGAAAATATGAACTGGAAGGGAAGGATTTGGGATGTATCCTTTTTGATGAGACTATTTTTGAAAATCTATTTAATTTTTTAAAGGATATAGACCTTTTAGACAAAATCTGAACCAATCTCTCTTCTTATTTTTAGTATTTACCTATTTATTCAATTTTACTATCTATTTTTTATTATTTATTCTTTGTTACTATTTATTTATATATTTATTTGAATATTGTTACTTACCACCAAATATTTATTGTTATCTGTCT